>JANSTX010003538.1:9270-21489 GCA_027564355.1 Penthetria funebris
ACCTTCAGTCGCAACACCTTCAGTCGCAACACCTTCAGTCGCAACACCTTCAGTCGCAACACCTTCAGTCGCAACACTTTCGGTCGTATGAATTTCAGTCACATTAATATTAGTCGCATGACCTTTAGTTGTTAATAATAATTGGATATCATTCTGCTGCTTTGTTGTCTGGTTATCATTGGTTTCCATTCCATTCTTTAAAAATTAATACAAACAAAAATATTTAGCGTATACAGTTAACAAATTTGGAAAAATATAGAAGCAAAACAAAAATCAATTCTTACTTACATTCATACTTCCAGATGCATCAGATTTAAATGGTATTAGAGTTTCATTAAAATTATCATCATTTTGATATAAATCGGCAACACGTTTAAATCTTTTTCTAGTGTGACGTGTTGATGATATATCAATTGCAAATCCTGAAACAATCAATGCAAATATTTCTAATGATTTCAATTCAAAATAGCAATTTATTTAAATAATTTACCAAAAATTAAAACAAATAATGTAATGTTAATAAGATATTTATACATTTTTAAGGACGTCTTTTTCCAGAATATTGAAACAAATGAAATGAAAATTATTTCATAAAAAAAAACACATTCTCAGTTTATTGTTTCAAAAACCTTTGGTTCCTGTGATTAAAAAAACACTTTATTACAATAATTCTGATTAGTATAATGTAGTTGTTAATTTTGTTAATAACCATTCGCTTTAGAATCTGTTGCAAATTTGCCTTAATTTTAAAACACAAGTACTTAAGTCAAAATCATAAAATATACGACCGAGGGTAAGATATAATATATGGATATTGAAAACCCTATGAACCCTCTTAAACTATCATACATCAAAAATCTATTGTGCCACTATAATTTAGTTAGTTTGTTTTTGAATATTTTTTAAACCATTTGACAAACCCGACAATAGTACCATCATTTTAGCCTCAGTCGCACGCCATTACAAACATATACCGAGGTCGAATTACAGGTGATACCGCGTGGATGTAAATATTGGTTGAGTAACCTCGATGATAGTCGGTCACTCCATTCGTCAGCAATTTAAATTAATTAATTAAATAATTTACTTCTTCTTTGCCGCCTCTTTATTATCTTTTGCAATTTTTGATTTTAAATTATCCTTATGATCTAAAATACCATCATTCCATTTTGTTAAACTCATTTTACCCTTTAATTCTAAAGTTAGTAATTTTAACACAATAATAAATAAAATACTAATAACTATCTAAAATAAAATTAATAAATATGTCCGACTTTTCGTCGATAAAGGTTCCCATTCAAAATCGTGCTGCATATACTATTATATAATGACGATCATTCTTGCTGTGTAACTACTTCTAGTCATATTTATCAATTATTTCAAAGTTGAAAGCTAATTAAATAATGGTGTCAACTGACCTTTTATCGCATTAGAAGGTTCTGTTTTCATTTTCCATATTTTGGAATAAAATACTAAAATGCACGCACGCAAAATATCCAAAAATTATTAGAAAATTAAGTATCTAATCAATCTAATCCATCCACTCAATGTAATCAATCTAACCTATAACCTACTAAACTAACCTCCGATTTTACGATATTTTGAAGTCATTTCCTACTTGTGGCTGTCGTGAACTAATGTGAGCTATTTTTATTGCCGCTCATGTGCTGCAATCTGACATAATATTTTTTTTTTTTAATTAGAACCTGGTTGACTAAAATAATTCTTTCGATGCCGACAGCATGATATATATTCGACGATTTCTGATAGACATGTAATCACCTGTTGGTGTTTTACTCGACGATCTTTACGTTCATGGATTCTAATTTTTTTCATTTGTTCTGATGATATTGAATACCACGCGAAGAATGCATATGTCATTAAATATCTAATTTGCTGATTATTAAGAAAAGAATTCTAATTATTTTTATCGATTATACTAGTTTTCTTTAAGATCGGTGAGATATAGTAGTAGTCGAAAAAAGAACTTTAGTTGTGGCCATATTCTTTTTGTGGATTAAATATTAATGTATTTGTGAATCTGAAAGCAAGATACTTTAAGTTGGAACATAAGGGCGTATTAGATGACCAGTATAATTACCATAGCTTAACATTTTGTTAAATTTAATTTCTTAATTTCAATTTTAAATTACTTATCCAATCGCTTATGGTTTTTAAGCGATGATTGATGAGTTTAATTGCATTAGGCATTTTAGCATTTGATATCAGTAAAAAAATATCGTTGGGATCATTGATTTTATTTATGGGATAATGTCTATAATTAGATTAGAGTTTTCGAGTGATGAATTAAGGGTAGAAAAAATTTAAAATACATTAAAAAAAATGAGGAAAAAATACATAAGATTTTAGTTTTTTTTATAAAGTTGTAGCTATTTTTTGCCCTTCTAAAGTAGTCTATTATTAAAACAAATAGTTTTGACAGAACCTTATTAGGGGGATCTTTACTAATATTCTGCATTTGCTTCTCTTTTTTCTGAATTTAACATTTGACATTTTGTTGAAGGTCTCCAAATGAAGATAACCCCTTCTCAGTGGTAAACAGGACAGTTGCCATTGTTATTTAAATTTGCCTGACTTGTCGAGTAGCCTATTCTAAAATTCATTTGTGAATTGGAAACCAGATTCGTACTTTCAATGTATTTCAAAATCTTTTTAGTGAAAATTTTTTCATATAATTTAGATTGTGTTGATAATATTGAGATATACTTATAGTTACCGAACTATTTTGTTTTTTTTCCGGGCATGAAAATTGGACTGCTCGTAACTATTTTCTAAGAAAGCGGAATATAGACATTATTAAAAAGTGTACATCTTCTGATAACTCTGTTGGCAGAACCATCGGAACCCTTTGTTGCCTTCTTGTAGATTGACTTTTTTTTTTTTGCATATCATTTTCACGAATGACATTGAGTAATGTTGATCGATAAAGTTAGGTGTATGATGGTATCGGGCATTTGAAATTGAAATTAAGTTAGGACGCCGGTTGCGGTGCAGTCAACAGAAAAGTCTAATAGTCTATTCTGTAACCTAAAGAAATCACCTATGATCAGTCTATTCATTTTAGTTTTTCGATTCTCTTGTCAGTTTTTGAAAGCCAATGCATTTTTTGACGATATATGATGACATAATGGAGCAAATTTAAGCATTTGTATAAATTATCATTTATTTCAAGATACATGATATTTATAACCTATGACTAAGGGAATAGTTTTCGGAAATTTAAAACCTAAAGTATAAATAAAACTTAATTAATATTCATTGAATTTTATTTTATTTTTTAATCTTTAAAATGTGAATAAACTGTTTTACTATTAAAATATTTTTATTTTATATTAACAATTTACATATTTCTTAGATAAATTGTATCAAATTTCAATAATTAAGTTAAATTAGAAAATAAAGTAGAATCGCTTAAACAAAATAGAAAAAAGCCAACTTAGATGAACATATCAATTTAAAATATTGATTTAATTTCCATAAACCACACACAAATTATTGTATGGTAATTTTATTAGTTTTGATTGTACTTGAATTAAAATTTTAAAAATAAAAAAAAAAATTATTAAAAAGTTAATTATTATTGCCAACATGTTTTTGTATATGCGAAGTATTGTAATAAATGCAAAATACCTGGACGTCTTCATTCGCCTACGCTTCAAACCGTTTTTTAATCAGAACGAAATAGAATTCTCATTAAAGAAGATGAACATCAAAAATTAAAAAAAAAAATTAAAATAGAATCCAAAACAATTTAAATTAATGAGATTTGTCTCTAATTATGGTTATTATAATAAAAAAAATATTCAAATACAAAATGTTTTATTAGCTTGTTAGAACTACTGAAACTGAGATTGTGTGAATAAATTAAGTAGTTAAATCAAAAATAGAATTTATTATATTACATAATAGGGTATTTAAATTTCGAGAAATATATAATAATCAAAATTTTATATTCTTTGAGATTTTACCGAAATCAACAGTTGTAAATTGAAGTTTAGACAGAGACGTTAAACATTAATCAGATGTTCACAGATCATTTTAATTTTTATATAAAACTCCTATCGATGTACACTGAAAACTTACTATCTGAAGGTGTTGAAGATGATTGTCAACTGGTAAAATAGAATTAAATCGATCATACACTAAGGTGAAATGTCAGTGATATTGCAAAAAAGTCACACTTGATTGGGATCACCATAGAAGAGCCGATCGTGCAAGAACATTATGTTGTTACTTTGAATTTTTAAATTAAAATTAATTTAAAATAGAAAAATTATAATAAAAATGCCACTTGAACAAATCACATTCAGACATATAGTAAAGCAAAAACACTTTCATTGTCAAATTAATTGGTCATATTATGGACGATGTTTAATGAGTAAGGAATATGTCACAGCATTCTGTGACATATTCCTCAACCAGACTGGACAATAGAAAACTGAATTGAATAACCTTACTTCATGACTGAAAAAAGAAAACAGACAACTGAAAAACGATTCCATAAGGGAATATTTAAGAAAATTTTACCACAAGCAATGAATATTTGTTATGGAAGACGACAAAGAATCTCAAACCACACATAGTACAGGTTTCACCTATCAAAAATTCAGATGGAAGCTGGACCAGAAATAACGTATAAAAGACAGTAAGATTCGCAGAATATCTAGAAAATATATCTGCAGCCGAAAGCGGAGCAAGACAGTGTAATATACTAACTCATGATATATGATACATCATAAAAATCAAGAAATTCCTCTAACATCACTCGCTGAAATTTAGAGGATAACTAAAGACAACATCAATCCGAAGATGACTCCAGGCTATGACAACGTTAATAAACTAACTAACAACGTTAATAAACGCATAATTTCGATTGAAAAATGTGACATCAGGTACATCGTAATACCAACATTATAAAACAATCAATTGAAGGCAAGAAAGTCTGTAAAAATTTTATAGCTTCTAACTAAAATACGGTCAATTCTTTCGATACCGGCAGCAAGGTATATTCGACGATTGCTGATCTGGTCTACGAGCTCCAGTTATTACTCGAAGAACTTTACATTCAAAGATTCTAATATTTTCCATTTGATTTGATGATATTGAGGACCACACCGAAAAATACGTATGTTATTAAAGGTCTAATTAGCTGTTTGTAGAAAAGAATACTGATTTTTTTTTTGTCGATTCTACTGGTTTAAGATCGAAGATATTGCATGAGTGAACGAAAAACTTTGGTTGCGACATCATCTAGCTGTGTATTGAATTTTAACGTATTTGTGAATCTAATTCCAAGATATTTCAAGTTGTTGACATTTTGCAGTCTGTGCTCACCCTTAAGTTTCTAGCTCTAGTTGGAACATGATGATGAGTTAGGTGACCTGTACCTCTAAATACCATAGCTTCACATTTATTTAAATTTAATTTAAATTTCTCATCCCATCACTTATTGTTTTTAAGTGAAGATCCGTGAATTTAGTTGCACTAGGTAAGTTCGCAGTTGATACGAGTACTAAGATATCATCGGCATATTCGATTTTAGTTATGATATGAGATATGATTGCATTAGAGTAGATATTGATTTCGAATGATGAATTTGGCAAGTCGGCAATGTCGGAGTAAATAGAATTTAAACAGATTTCGATCCCTGCGTTACACTAACAGATATTGTGTGTAGCTCGGACATGTGTTCACCGATTCGTACTTTAAATGATCTATTTGTAAGAAAGTTATAAATTATATTAATTAGGTGTGCATTGAAATGATGAATGTACTTTAATTTATAAATTAATCCAGCTGTCCATACAGTATCGAAGGCTTTCTTTTGTTAAATCGTGGTTGTAATGACATTATTTACGGTAATAGTCGTAGTTCAGTGTTTCACTTGAGTAGAAATTCAATAACAATTCTAAGATGATAGACGTTAATATGAGAATAGTGTTTCACTTTCAGGATAAAAGACAGTGTAATTTTATAAGTTCAGTATTCAAAGTATGAAAAGGAGTATTTCAAAAGCGATGAAATTTCATAGCAACTCTGCGATGATATTCATAAATTCAAGGTCGGAATATCACTTTAGTGCTACAGTGTATTACTTCAAGTTCAGTATTAATTTTGTTCTGTTTCTCTTATTCTATCATAAATTAGAAACAATTTGTTCCATTATTCCCAATTTGTATCGTTATTCAGCTTGAGTCATAATACTTATAGTGTATTTGTCCAAAACAAGTATCTATAACCAAATTCTTATAGAAGACCTTCGTGAGCCTAAATTATCATTTTTATTTTATTTGTTTCTTTCTATTTTTAGTTACCCCTTGGAATCATCTATCATCGAACTATTATCATCATTTGTAATTACACTTTCAATACAACACTTACTAATCTAAAAAAAATTGTGAGTAGAAATTGATTTTAATTAATAGAAATGTAATTGATGGAGTGGTAACGAAACAAAAATTCATCTCTAATTTGAATTTGTGCCATAAATGACATTAATTAATTTGTCGATAACTTAATCGAGTCTGCAAAATCGATATGACACTCATCAGCTAGTTATTTTTTTGTCAACTTTCCCACACTATACAATTATGTCGTTAAGCATTAAATGGTTATCAGGTCACTTGTGCACGTAATTGACATCCGGTATGTGCTATAAATTTTATATTATAATTTTTCAAAAATATATTCTTTGTTGAACAAAATTCGACATAATAAAGGATTTTTGAATTTGAATTTGATTTCGTTTTTCTACAGATTTTTTCTGCGTTGTGTCGCAATAAAATTGATTGCAAAAAATTTGAACGTACTCAAAAGCTTGATGAATAGTAGTATGCGATGAGTATTTTTTTGAACGTCTGTGAAAAAAGTTTCCCCTTTCTGAAGTGTACTTGTTTTTGATGCATACTCTAATTAGTGAATGATATAAGGGTGATTTCGCCGGATTTTTTAATCTTCGCCTAAGTATGGTAAATACCATACGTTATGAAATAATTTAAACTATGAACTTTATCTGTGATTAATTGCGAGTACAATTACTCAACATTTTATATATAAATCAAAAATATCATAGCTGTCCAATTTATATTTTAAAAACTAATAATCATAAACAAAATTAATTAAACAATTACTAAAAAAGTACATTTATTTTACAATAAAAAAGAACTTAAATATTAATAAAATTAAATATACAATAAAATCACAATAAATCTTTAAAATCCAAGAAAATTCTTTATATTAGAAAATAATTCAATGTTAATTCTTATTTACGTCTTCAAATAAGCTTAAATCTTGCAGGCGGTCTGCATGAAATCCGATTATGCCGATTATGCCTTTATAAGCCTATAATAATAAATCGAACATTAATTTTGGATTTATATTGTCAAAATATGTAAATGTTTCTGATGAAGTTATTATGGGTATTTTCTTTATAAATTGTAAAATATAATATTTTAAAAGATGTGGCTTTGAATTAAATTAATGTTTACTTCTTTTTATAGACATTTTGATGAACTCAATATCACAGTTTTATATATTTTAATATATCTAATTAAATTATATTTTTAGAAACTGAGAAATTATTTTTTTTTAATCCAGCGAAATCTTCTTCATGTATAGCTCTTCACAAAAAACCCAAGAGTCTTGATCATATTACGCACTCAAGTCTGTTTGTGCTTTATGTTCCAAATTTAAAATCAAATACGAAAATATTATGGTAATATGCAATTCACAACAAGGTCATTACAAAATTTGTTTTTTTTCTAATCCTGTGTTTCAAAAATATTTGTTTTTAAAATTTATACGCTTTTGCATTCGGTCAGTCATTTATCACGACATTTATTCCAGTCAGAAGTTGGTAAGAAGTTGGTAAGACCAAAACAGAAGATTTATAAACTTCAACGATTGTTTCGGGCATTTAAAAAATTTTAACCACTTAATTTATTCTTATCGTAATAAATCAGAAATAATATACGAACCATGAAACGTCAGTTCATTATTTTGACGTTTTAAATAGTCGATTGTTTAAAAATCAATATGAAAACTAGCATTGCCTTGATTCAAAGGAAAAATGATGTGACGTTTTTTAATTGAATTTTCTTATTTAGTTGGTAGCATCTAGTAAACAAATGGTGACAATTAATGGATATTGACTTGAATGATGAGAACACCTTGTGATGCACCTATTAAAGGTTCACGAAATTACGTGCACTTTTGACAGTGTCGATTACATGGACCTGCATAAGTAACGGGTGCCAATTAAATACCTGTTCTAGCATTATTTACAACATTAGCGGAGCTATATAGAGGACAAATCATGATGTAGTTAGAATGGAATCAAGTAATAAAATATAAAAATTAATTAAATTTGTGACAATAGTTAGTTTAAAGAATATGCAAATTTCCATTTCATTATACCTATAACACGGCTGGTGAACTCTATTCAGCATTTCATTTTAACGGAGTACATTGTACATATCACCTCCATTTATTAAATTTCGAGTCACTATAAAAGATCATCAGTTCAGTAAATTGAACATATTTCTATCTGATCCATCAATGATCACTTTAACGCAACAGATAACAAGTACAGGGTGGCACATAATGATTGTTGGGATTCTTTATAATTTATTTTATAGTTTTTGGTTTATTATAATTCACCCTTTTCCCTTTAAATCTTCTACAATCCGGTGGAAGCAAACAAAAACAAAATGGAATTGTTCGTTGAAGACTTTTTTAAAATTTTTGTATATTCTCTATTGATAGTGGCTACCCTTTAATACTCAAAACACAAAAACCCCTTGCAATGTCTTATAAGGACGGATAAGGAGAATATGAACGCAGGAATTTGTGAAACTTGACATAAATGCCTGGATACCGTAAATTTCAGAATACAATCGTCGCAAAGTTGGTTCCACAAATGTGACAAAAACACGACAAAAACACGACAAAAACGTGCCTCGAATTTTAATCGAGCAACTAAATGTAGTAAATCCACCAAACCAACAAATAATGTAGTGTATTAAGTTAAAATATTAGAGTATTAGGCATAAAGCTTGCGATCTCAGAAGAACGATCTATGGAAGAATATTAGCGTCCCCATATTGTGCCGATGTCGAAGAGAATCTATATGACTCGGGATTAAAATATATCTTACAACACAAAAATTCCAGCCTTTTGGCTGCGATTCAGAGTGTTTGATGAATTCTCCTACTGCAATCAGAGATTAAATGTAAATCGTTGTTTAGTGTATTGTCCATATTATCGAAAATGACCTCGGATGACTATTTGTCGCAATAGGACGCATAGGATGCAAAGTGCTGTCATGAGCGCAACTCTAAGTATGTCTAAGAGATCATTATAAATGAGTGATAAGTGGTTATTATAAATGAAAATTTAAAATAGTGTAGGAGGCACCGTGGATCCGAGAGGCACACCTGCACTAAGTTGTAAACCATCACAAATGACGCTATCGAAAACAATCCGAATCGAACGACCATCCAAAAATTTAAAAGACATGCCTTCAAATCAGAATAAATACCATAATAGGCCCGTTTTGATAATAATGTCCCATGCCACACTCTTTTAAAAATCCTGAGTATGTCAATGGCAAGCACCCGCGTCTCACCAAGCATATGCAAACTTTTACCCCAAATTTCAGTCAGATGGGTAAAAATAGTTCCAGTCGATCTTCCGGATCGAAAACCGAATTGACGATGATGAATAATTTTATTGAATTGCATGTAAGATATGATCTTGAGGGTAATATTTGTAAGATATGATCTTGAGGTTAATAAGTAATGGAACTCTTGCCACCCTTGCGAACAGCGAGAATTCATTATTTAAATTAACGGCTCCCCTTATATTCATTATGTTTAGCGCGCGCAAGGATATTATAATACGCATCACTAGCACGAACGTAATATTTACGGAACGCGGCGGTTGTTTTTCTATATAGTGAAAATGCCGCCTTTTGCGAACACTATCCTTGCATTTTTTATCGAACCAAGAAATTGGGATTTTTTGACACAATTTCCAGAACATGGAATATATATTTTCATTCTATAGAAAAATATAGAGGAATATTGAGGATAGCACGAACCAGATCATTAACCTGGAGGCTTGACTGGGCAGAAGGACCAAAAATAATGGTTGAATGAACCGCCAGTAAAGAAACTGGTTTCATTGGTTAGATGTGAAGTAAAGTGAAGGTGTTGCCAATCTTTTTTTAAAAAATTAGCACTTATTTTTTAATGCATCAAATGCACTAATTGCCAGATATACGTATAGAATAGGAAGAGAAAGAGTAAAGAATTCGTAATTTCACAACTAATATAATCCCAATTGAAAAAGGTGACCTTGACGTTTCCAATATGAATGTCATAACAACAATTAATTGAAATTTCCGAACGGAAAATTATGACAATAAATTTTGTACTCGCTTTATTTGGTATCTATCAAATGCCAGATTTTGACGAATATTATTCCTAAACTATTTTTTACACTCTACAAGAAATGTCCCGCAAGAGTCGATTTTAATAGAATCTACTGATTTTTAAAGTTTTACTTTTTAGTTTCGGTACTGTCTACCCGTGACAGCAATGAAATTTGTCGAAATTGAATGGAACTAATAGATCCACCAATAATTATAGTCATTTCTATTCAAACCAACATTTTTTTCTTCTTCTGTTCAGCATATCTTTTCACTCCGAAGTTTGTCTCATACCAATTCAGTAATCCTCAAATGCCATCGAGCACACTTCACCATATATTTCATGATATCGAGTTCCAATATAAATTAAAATAATGAATTATTACGTAAAATATGCCGCTAAAATACCCATTTAAAAATTACTTATTCATTATTTGAGTAGGTTTGGGCATTTTATTACTAAGTATTATGTTCCTATTTGTGAATATTTAAAAAACAATATATCATCAACGTATTTAATAATATGTTGACAGTTTTAGCAATCCTTCATAAATCATATATAATGATTATTTTTAATTCCTGTCAAGATGAAAAACAAGTAATATTTCAGAAGTTGAATGAATTTTAAAGCTCTGTCTTATGTTGGATACAACAAAAGTAGAACTTTATAAGAGAATATTTATATTGCAGTTTGTCATATAACAGTTGGAAGTCTTTTGTGAGTGACTGGTGGTGATGGCACTTATAATTTATTATTGAAATTCAATATTTTCGCAAAATTTTATTATAAAAAAAAAAATATAAAAATATTCTCGTACCAACGCAAATAATCTTGTTTTTAAATTAGTAATGTTTTATACGTTTTTAAATGTTTTGAATCTTAAAAATTTGCAAGCCTGAAAATGGTAATTAAGTTATTTGTAAACGTACAATTATAATCGAGATCACTTGAAAATAAAACCCATACGACTTTGTCATTAAATTACTTATTTTGGGGTTGATTATGCCTTCAAAATGAATAAATTTACATTAGATAGACATATTAATTTCTTATACCTAATGGAAAATCGTGTCAATTGGAAACAAAAGGTGACCGCGACTACTGATGTGGAATCCATCGTTGTTTCACTTTCTCAACTTTCTTAACAAAAATTAAGAATAAGTCAAATTGCTCACAAATACTTAATATATTCAAATTCAAATATTATTATTTTAAAAAATTGTCTTAATGATGGAATTTCTGCTGATGCTGCAAATATATATGATATATACGAAATATCACTAGAACGATTAAAGATGGTATGCACTGATAACATGCTAAAGTTGATTGTAACTGGACGCGTCCACAAGTGGAACGGCCTCCCCATGTGTGGAATCTGGAAATAACTCGAAAGTACGCGGACAATCAACGTTCATGTTGAAGGATCTCTGGAGTTGCTGCGTGGCAGCAGTGACCATTCAAATCCAGAGTTCAATGCTAACATGACGACATAGCGAGTACGTGGCTATTAAATATATTGCGATTTGCTTGCTGGAATATAACATCGTTTAGCAATAAAGATAAGTAATTGTTAATGGAACTGAAACATCATTAGATTGATTTATGTGTTTTATCTGTATGAAATGAGTTTACTTTTGGTAAAGAATTCCGGGGGGTAAACGACTTCCATAATCGGATTTCCGGGTGGGGACTACCAAAAGTGAAGTCAATTCAGAATGTAAAATTTTGAGAGTAGGTACTTGGAACATCGGCTCCTTAACTGGACGTA
>JANSTX010003549.1:0-21489 GCA_027564355.1 Penthetria funebris
ATTATACTGATTAATTTTAATTATGTATAGTTATGTATTTTTTGGCAGTTTAATGTAAAATTTATCTTCATTTAATTTACACTAAAGTGCATGTTTCGTGATTCCTAATCAAGTGTAATGTGAACAACTCCAAATCCTGATTAAATCTCATCTTTTGGCACTTTATCAAATGACTTCTCAAGATCTATGATCAAAATGTGTGTCTATTGTGATCTTATTATTTCTCTACTTTTGCAATGGTTACTTTTAGCATAAATTTATTTAAGCCTACAGATGATTATATCAATCTGCTAACTCACTACATCGGTCTGTTTTCCATCGACAACGATTTAATATTTAGAATCAAATATATGTTGTGGTTTTAATTTAAACATATACCACCGCATGCATATTTATATATTATAAGCGAACAGCCCTTAAATTCTACATTTACTATAACAAAGTGCTTCTGTTCAAACATTTCATTGTAATCAAACGTGTTAGATATTTTATATAATGGTAATAAATATATATACAAATGAAAGTGAATTCCACAATTACCATATGCATTTGCATGCTAGGGGTTGGTGGTTAATATCAAAATAGAAAAAAAAAATGTATTATAAGTTACTCTATTGAATTAAAGTTGATACGTTAAAGGATTTTGTAACATGAACAGAAAACGGGTAGTTGACCCACATAATATTTTGTTTTGTATATATAGAAAGGGTAAGAAAAAATTAATCCATTAATAAAAAATAAAATTGTTGTGGTTCTATTCATAATATTCGTATCAATTATAATATTATAATAATTAAGTGATTTAAAGTTTTTCTTCTTTGAGAATAATTACTATTTTGATTTGATTTTAATTATATCAAACATCATGTACTTTTTTAAAATTTCTGTTTATGATCAAATATATAACATATATGAAAAAAAATATTTCGGGGTGAATAAAATCTCAACTACCCCTAAAGGGATATATATTTGAGCTTTTTAAATCATATAACAGCTTTTTAAACCATAAAATATGAAATTTGATGATAGATCTACAACTACTGTATTTATTGATATTGTTATAAAAACTGCTAAGGTAGTTGTTCCATGAGCCAGTGGCTAATGAAAATGCTATGTTTTATTACGTTGTATATAATAAAAATATCACTTGCAATATAAAACAAACTTACCACAAATTATAACAAATTATTATTTTACTTTACAAATTTAATTGAATCTTATTTTCTCGCAGTGTTGAGTCTTTATTGAAGCTTTACTTAATAATAATTTGTTAGCAGCAATGCCGCCACATATATATAGAAGTAATATGTATCGAGAACATTCTGATATTTTCTCAATAGTTGTTTCCACATATGTATACATATGTATTTAATATGTATATAATAATGAATAACAATCTAGTATAGTAAGATTGTTATTCATTATTTTCGATGTTTAATTTTCCTTCAATATTGGAATAGATGTTGTGGTGCAGATAGTATTTGTAGAAATGCTATGCAACACTGCAGTACAACAATATTTAAAATAAAAGGTTATGGAAACATAACTTTTTGCCGGAAAATGTCAGATGTTATATCCTCAATTTTAAACAGTGCACTTTAAGTGGATGCATTTGCGGTCGATGATTTTTTCTTAGATTTTTCACACCTAATATTCAGCGGTTTTGCTTTTTTAATTAAATGTGCTTCGTCCACTCATTATAAAATAGTGAATAGAACTTAATTGTTTGCTAGTCTGTCGGCATGAATTATATTTGCACAAGCTGAACTTTATATATGGAAACTTGTGCAAAGTACCCAAAATCCTATGCAGCGACTTTTGTTACAGCTAAAACAATTTGTGTCTAACGTCTCTTTGCTGATGTTTCTGAAGTTTTCTGTATACTATCCCGTACACTTTTATTGTTTTCATTTTTGAGCACCGTATGTCATCTTCGGGCACTATGACAGTTATATACTATCCATTGTTGTCGAAAATTTGCAATCAGATGATTTCTTGTTGACTATAATATTACACACATTAAAATATCGCGACGATATGTACTGTGAGTCAATGGGCGCCGTTCACTTTCAAACATAATTTAGAATGAATTTGGTACATTGTTTGATTGTGTATTGTGTTCCATTTAAAATTCGCCAAGTCTTCGTTTTTAAATTATTTTGCGCAACCCTTTGCATGACATTTTTGCCGTGAATAAAACATAAATGTATATTCGTAATTTAATTACAATAATTTCCTTATGAATTCTGTGCTGGAATTTGTGCAAATGATCTTTTTTATTATTATTTTCTTATATTTTAAATTGTTTTCAATTTCAACACAAAAATGTTTGATGCATGCGTTTTCAAAAAAAAGGACGTTCAAGTCATTGGTGTAAATTTAAACATTCTGTCTAATAAATTAATAAAAAAAAAATATTTTGTTATTCATTTAAGGGAATAAAATTGTACCGAAAATATATCGCGGTTCCATCAATCACTTGCATGTTTAATATTTTTTTTTGAGCTTTTCTTTTTCAGTTCTGCTAAGGCACAACACAGTTTGTCGTAATATTTAAACTATAAAATATATTAATGTTTCTAATTCGTATCTATTATATGATAATATTTTGTAATATTTAGCATATCTATGGCTATCTAATAATCAATGTAGTTTCAAAGACAAAACTAATGAACTACGTCTATGAAATATTCACTTGCGGTCAATGATGATAAAGAAATATAGATGAAGTAGAGGACTTCCCATATTTGGGAAGACAATTCATGGTGGTGCTGAAACAGTAAATAGTTTCTAATGTAAAGTTTCGGATACATAAGGCTTAGTATGCTGAAAAGAGATTTTAGAAGAATCTAAAATTATTTTCACATCTTTTAAACTAATTGTTTATCGTTACTATTTTATATGGCTGTGAAAATTGGAAGGTGACCAATAACAACTTATGATAAATTCAAATATTCGTAAATAGGGACCATACTTGGAGGTGATGAACATGATTTGATCAATCGAAGAAAATAACGTCCAGTAATATTGTAAAATAAGCATTTGACTAGAATTTTCAGGTTAATAGACGATCTGATCACTCAAAAAAACTTCGTGACGAGTCCATAATACCAGTGGTATGATATGAACATGAAGTGAAATGAAGACAATGGTCAGAGATTATGAACAACTTTCTTTTTTTTTTTTGCCGTCCTATGCTCGCGCGTGGTATAAAGATCGAGTGATCGAGTGATTGATTGTGCGCACCTTTTTCTTTTCTTCTCCTAATTATTTGGTACTCGTATATCCTTCAGGGCGAATTAAGCGAATATTTTTTCTTTTAACTGAAAATATGTAAAACATAGGTATAATATCATTATTATCATATATAAGATCAATAATAGGTAATAAGCCAATTAAATATATATAGTAGTGCCGAGTATAGACTATATGTAGACAATGTGTATGGGTTACTATTTTGTAAGTATTTTTATTTTAAAATCAAACAAATTTAGTATATGGTTGATTTTTAAATCGTCGTTACTTACTTGTACACTCAGTTCTTTGTGCATTATTTGAAATTTTCTTTTAAATTCAAATGAATATCACAATTATTTATTTACTTATTATTACTAATTTGAGATTAACTAGATTATTAGTACGAAAAAACTAGTAGTATTAATTATATATTATATATATTATAGTATACCATTAATTATTACAATAGTATTGATCACTATACATAATATGTTGTTATTTTACTTGCGTGTACTATTTTTTTATTATGTAATTTTTAAAGATCAAACATAAATACACATAAATAATGTTGGGTGTCAATGTCAATATTGAATTTTTTATTTTTAAACTTTATGATGACCGCATCTGTTATTTGTTTATAATTTTGGAAGCTGATGTTCTTCTAATTTTTTATTATTTTTCAGTTATTATAGTATTATTTCTCTAGTTTTTTTTTTTTTAAATAAAATAAAATATTATATGCATATAGTACCTAGTTGTTAGTCGCGCGATAAATACATTTCTAGATGTTATGAAAATTTTTAATAAATTATATTTTTTTTACATAAAAGTATGCCTATTTTGTATGGTTTGCATAAATACTTGTAATAATGTAATTTAATATTTGCGATAAAGAAAATTTCTGAAAATAAAACGCATACAAAACGCATTGTGCATTTTTGTACTCGTACTCGTAAATTTGCATTTTTATAGTATAATGAGGAATAAAGTGTTTGTCATCCGTTCAGTAACCTCAAGATTCCTATTTGTAGTGTGAATGTTACGTGATTATATATAGTAATTAATTAATTTAATTAAATTATTTTAAGTAATATTTGATACTTTAAAATACGTTATTTTATATAAAAGTGGTATCAATAGCATAAATTTGTAAAATTTATATTTTTAAATATATATATGAAATATTAATTATATTATATTAAATATTCATAATTTTAATCCTGTTAAGTGTTATTTAAAAAAAAAAAAAATCTATTATTATTATGGTCAATCATACGTAGCCTTCAGTTGTGATTTATAAAGTATATATATGTTTCAATGTTTACACTGAAAGCGAATTTCTGTGTCACCAGAAACTTTAATAAATTCTATACATATTTTTAAAATTTAAAGACATAATTATAGAATAATTTAATATTTCTCTATATGATTTTAAAGTGTCATCATTTGTTATAATCTCAATATTATTGAACAGGCTACGCTTAATTCTCACACAATAATGCATTCGAATGGTAAATTCAATGCAAGATACACTATATATCATTTTTCCAAATGCAAATGGAATGGCTCCTCATATATGATTAGCACTTTTAGACTCGAGGTGGTTGTCATAGCATTTGGTTTCACAATATTTGAGTCCATTAAATTTCGAATCAGATCATATTTGACATTCTTGAAATTCAGAGTGCCATTCACTGCGTGTACAAACAGATTTTCTTAAGCTGATCTAATTCAAGTCATATTACTAATAAATTCACTTAACATTTCGCTAAAATACATAATGATCTTCTCGAAATCGAAAATATTACATCATAATAAAAGCCAATGAATTTTCTGATATAAACAAATGTAATTCTATCCTAAACACTAAATTTCATTCATCTGAATATCTTAACTATATACAACAAACTCAATGGCATTCATATACCAACATCGGAATAGAAAACCATAATTAAATTCATCAATAATATAAAGCAATGCTCATATGGACTCACGACGGCTATTCGAACACAGTAATAAGGCGTCTTGCCGATAAATTTGTATTTTCTTTATTATGTGCAAATTTAATTTTATTATGTAAAAAATTGAAAAATCGTATTTATCTTACAAATACTTATGTCAGAATATATAATCATCAATAAACGGCATACTGGTTAAAATTGTTTGAAAAATTTATTTCCAACAAATTAATTAAATTTATATTTATACCAAAAATCTACTTTCTGTGAATCACAATTTGCGGTTTTGCATAGGAGACACTTCACATAGGTTATGCATTGATCAATATGTGAGATGTTTGTTACAACTTCAATACCAAGAATTGTCAATTTCAATCGCACGATGACCGGGTCTCACTAGAATAAATGTAAAATATAAAGAAAAATGTTTAAAAATCAAAATTTTTATTTACTGCTTTCAAATTTGCTTATTTTGAGATAATTTCTTTGTTTTGTTTAATTTATTAAAGGAAAAAAAATTGACACATGCTCTGACGTATATAATGCACACCTAAATGACATCAATAGAAAGATTTTTGGTTCCATATATGACGTACATTCAATTCTTAGAAAAACTCTAGCCAAAACATGATATAAAAATCAAAATTATAATTTTTAAATGAAAGATTCTTTATTTGATTACTGGATGTAAAAGGCCTAGTGGTGATTATATATAGACACACCACTTATTACCGTTTATATTCACCACCAGTATTGAAAGAATTGCGACAGAATATTAGTGAGGTAATCATTAAAATTTCTTGCATTAAATAGCGGCCTGTTATTCTTCTATTATCGAAGATCTAATATTAATTCCAAGTATACGAGTACATTCATCTTTATCTATTGTATTATTTTATTAATAAACATATTATATGTGTTTGCGTAAATAACAATCTTAATTTAACGATGATTAATATGCAACTGAAATTTTAACCACCACTCACCATTTCTGTTTATATTATCATAAAAACGGATGTCGTTGAACCAACGAAGTATAAAACCAGATGGCATTAATTTATGACCGTGAATTTCGGCGAAATTTACCATTCGTTCATAGAAGATTTTTCTGGCAATGTTCATAAAATTTATGTGGATGTTGATGAAAATTTTACATTTTTATTGATAACAACGTTCACTATAGGAGCGTATTTAAAATGCTAGTCACTATATATAACACATTATTTTTATAGTAAATTTATTATTTAACGAGTGACTACCATATAGGTGCATATGGCGACAATACGAAATTACGTTGCCGTTTTTAATATGCTTAATTGAACTTACATTTGGTTGCACACCAAATATGAGTTCAATTAAGTATAATTGACAGTTATGATCAATTTATCATTATCCGGTTGATTATTTCAGTACAGTGATGCTCTTCTACCTTTAATTTGATATGATATATGTTTTATCAAGCGAATGACAAATACGACATTAACCCCGGTTTTTTTTAGTCACGATCAATTTGAATTTGAATTTTTGGTAGTAAAAGATGGTCCAACATTTAATGAAATTTTATGTGCAACCAGAAATTGAAATAATCCACAATACACAAATCTGTAATCGACTTTCCTTATGCATTTAAGTTCCCCCCTTCCACACTTTTTAGTGAAAATAATAAATTATCAGCAATTACATTTTCTTTTAAATACTTCTATATTTGATAAATATTTTCATATTATTTTCTTAGTCAATTTTAGTTAGCGATAAAGTATAGGCACACACGAAACAAATATTTTAGATAACGTGTAATCTAAATTAATAATTATATGTTTACTTGTAATATTAATAACGAAATAAGGTACACTCAACAATTGTACACAAAATTAAATTCACATAGTTATTATTGAGTCGACCTGCCCATTTTTTTTAAAGGGTGAGTACAAGGAATGTCATCAATATGTGAATTTTAGTTTTACAGGCACTTAACCAGGAATCTAATCCACTTCTGTGATTGATCCTAACCCAGACCACCAACGATGTGATCCTTCAATATTGATCCATTTTACTGATAAATAGAGTGACCAACCAACATTTAGAAGTTGTTAAACATATATATTGAATTTCATACGATACCAACGGAATCACGATCACAATAATGATATTCTATGGTGATTGATCGTTCCTCAAAATATATATATATGTATATGATTTTCGACTTCATATACGAAATACAATATAAATACATATGAAGCCTTATGGTTAAAATGATTACTGCACTTAAAATAAATTTTACCCTCAGTATTTTTTTTCTTAGAACTACAAATACAGTTTCCAGAGTTTTAAACGTTTTCAGTTGCATCATAGCAGGCACTTATTGTTTATTCTATTGTCCGCAGAGCAAATGTTATTTTTCAATGAGATTACATTATCTATTTTGCTAAAACTCATTTTAATTTCTTTTTAAAATTATTTCCATTTTCACTGTTTATGTACGAATATGTTTAATAAAATCACATGTTTGCAGTGTTTTTTTTGAATTCAAACAACAATCATTGATTATGCATCAGATAATTGATAAACCATAAATTTTACACATGAATGTTGTGCAATTTTGTATAATTTAAATGAATTTGCAATGTATGTATTATTTTCTTAAATTAAAGTCTAAATCCACATAAATAATGAGTATTTGTTGTTGCTGTAACCAAAGTGATAAAGTGATTCATCATAATAATAATGCTTTTCAAGAATTACCTCAAAGTAAGTTATAATGCAAATTATATGATAAAATTGAATATTTGTGTATTAGTTAATTAGTTTAAAACATGAGAAATTCATCATTATCATCATCAGTATCTCGACATTTAGTTCACGCGAGAGCATATAGGTCGATTCCAGTCAGTGCGTATTTTACAATATCAAAATACGCACTTGTCTGGAATCCGCAGTGTATTAGAAGACATGCACATTTGCATATAATAAACCATATACTATTGGGTGAATATGCAGAAGCACCATTCTTTGCACCCAGAGTAGGGACTATACACGTTCGATGTTCGATAGGGCATGCTTCAATCACATAAATTATTAGCATTTCTTGTGCAAATGTTCCGTTAGAGGGTAAACTTTTGTTGTCAGACCTTTTGTAAATTGTCAATAACTGGACAGGTTGTATTCAGAAAGAAGAAAAAATATAGGAATAAGTGATATCAATAAATATTACCCATATTAGCGAACGGATAAAACTCACATTATTACATATAAAAACAACAGTTTTTATACTAAACCAATCGTTACAGAAGATGTTTTTAATTCAATATTTCGTGGTTTTTAAATTTTTTTCTACTCTTAATCGTATATTCTGCATAATATTTTTATTCTAGGGTTTTTGTCGAGAGTATATCGCCTATCAAGCGTATATACTCGTAGTCACAACTCTGCGAGGAATAATGTTTCTGCATTCCGGCCCGCATTTGTGTATCTAAAAAATTGCCAATATATTGATTACTAGTCGTATTATAGTCCAGATTGATAATCGACATTCTTTTTTTTTTTATACGATGGTCACGGATTTAAATAGCAATTGCTTATGAAAAAATGGGTTATTGCTATTTTATAGTATGCATATGCGTTGCTTAGTCTACGCTCTACTATGTATTATATTTTCAATATAATCCTTTTAGTGATTTGCTAAATGAAAGTGTATGCTTAGCCAATTCAACTGCGACTTCTGATAACCTGCATGTTCTTTATGTGCCGTAAACTATGTGACGTTTACAGCATTGTTTGTAGCCTATCTATTAGGTTCTAAATCACCAGCAATGGATTGGTTCTATGGTCCCTGTGATACCCAAATAATATGCCAACCCATAAAATGTTTATAGTTTTACTGGCGTTTATTCATTTCATTCCCATATTTGACTGTTGTTGTACCGATGATTTCTAACTTGACGCCACCTCACGATATCTTCTCAATAATAATTTATTGTGAGAATATATCACCTTAAATTTTTATGACCTGTTTAACCTTCAGGTATTTCTGTTGACGAACTTAGATATGTATCTGAATTCAATTCAGAATTAAGTTTAGAATATTAATGTTTCTTTTTCTGATGAATGGAACGATTGTTACAATATATATAATTTTTTTCTCTGATGAATGGAAATTTATTTATAGCCTCTTCTTATTACCACACTATTTCTTGAAACACACACAATCAGGTCTATAAACGCCTTACAAAACTTGAATCATCTGATTGCCTATTACACGCTTTCAATGTGGATAAAATTTTCTGCATTGTTAAGATTTTGCACACGATATGCTCTCAATGTATCGTGACTGGGTGGGATGACAAAAAATATTATAGAATAACTTGAAGCACTTTACTAAATAGTGTAAGTTAACTATCGTTATTATAGCCACTAATAAAAGAAAACAGTAGTTTATGTATTTTCTGTTCTGCAAAAATTGTATATACGACATGATCTCAATGTTTCGTGACTAGAAATTACTTTAAATTATAATCTCGATTACAATTAAGACTTCTGATATTTTGTCTTTTTTTTTTTTTTATTAAATTCCATTTTCTTAATTTATATTACAGGAGACCCATTAAAATATGATAAAAATTTTAAAGGACCTCTTTCAAATAGATCATGCACAGATGTTATTTGTTTATTAATATTTATAGTATTTATAGTATGTTGGGGTGGTGTAGGATGGTACGGTAAGTTATACTATTTTATTCATTTCATGAAATTTGTTTATAAAAATTGTACAAATTAGATATTAATAAATTTTCCATTTTATAACAACTACACACATAAAGCAATTACACGGGGCGATATGGATCGCCTTCTTGTACCTACCGATTCACAAAATCGTAAATGTGGTGTTGATACCGGTGTCATCGATGAACCATATTTAGTATTTTTTAATTTAGCTAAATGTATTGATCCAATGGTACCGATTACTGGATGTCCAACACCCCAAGTATGTTTTGAAAACAAAAAAAAAAAGAAAGAAAAATTAGCCTTGTCAATTTATTAATTTTATTAAATGTCCAATCAAACCTATGTAGGTCTGCGTTAAAGAATGTCCACAAAAACCGTTTATATTTTCAAGTCAAACATGTTTAGGTAGTAATTTTGCACAATATAAAAATGATATTATTTGTGACACCGATGTTGATATGAGGACAGTAAATAATTGTGCCGATATTGAAAAATTAATTAATGAAGATCGTTGTGCACAATGGTACTTAAAAAGTGAATCATGTAAGTATATAACTAGCTATATGTTTGTGCATTAAGTACGTAGAAGTTTGTGTTGGGTTGTGTTTTGGTATTTCAAAATTTTAAGCTAAGCTTTTTGTTTTTTTTTTTTTTATTTATTTTTGTGTTATAATTTTAATTTTTATTCTAGTATAAATCCAATGTTCAGTGAATTAATTTTATAGTCCAAAAGTAGCTAATTGTCGTAACTATAGCCAAAAAACTCAAACAACCAAAAATCATAAGCAACATTCGATAGATCTTGAGAAAATATGTATAATTCACTTATACTGTTAAACTATAAGGCTTAATAAGTAAAATGATCAGCAAATTAATTCAATTCCACTGTTACAAACAATTTATAAAACAATTAAGCAATCTCCTCGCATATCAAATATGGGGAAAAATAGAATTCATAACGATAATGAAGCAACGGTAAAAACAGCAAATTTAAATTTTTTCGTTTAATAAATGATGCTAAAAGACCAACAAATGGGCAATCGACACAAATTTATTTATGCTACTGTGATATAAAGAATTGACTGAATATTGTGGTTAGACAGGCTCTAAACTTTCTATAGGCAAAATAAAAGAGACTAGATCCTCAAACGTTGCGGAAGTAGCCCACCAAGATTTGGTGGGTATGCAAATCATAGAATGAAACATCTGAAGAGCATTTATCATCTGAACGTCATCTGGACGACTATATAGTAATTCTGATCTCTGAATTATATATCATCAACGTTCTATTGCCGTTCGTCTACAATTTGGAATAAAATTATGGTTTTATAACGATCTATATTAATCCACATATAGATCCATTATAACAGTTAATATCTATATTGCTTCTTCATCTTTCACTAATAGAATATTCTGTGATCTACAGTGTGATCTACAGAAATGATCACCAATATAATTTTTGATAGGTGTAATGCTATACCATTAAAAACTGATTTTAGTTATCGCTTTTCGTTTCCTAGTTTTATTAGTCTACCCGTAGTTTTATTAAGTGGCTAAAAAAAATCTGCTACTTATGATCGATCAATATGTTTACATTAATCATCTGTTGCAATCTGTAAAAACTATATTAAATTTTAATCAAATCAACGATTTTTTAATTGATTTGACTGTAATTGTTTTGTAAAAGATTCGAATATTTCGGTACAGTAGAGTGAACACAGCTAGCTATAAGTTTGTAGTGAGATATTGATCGATTAAGTTGACGAAAATGACATTAGTCATTACTTTTGATCACAAATACACATAATATAATAAGACTATTATAGTGCCTTAGTGATACCATATGAAGATGTTGTTCTGACCCCTTAAACTTTTAACATGCTTAATTGTTCTCTGATGATATTACGTTACGTTTTAAATTGTTTATGTTGTCCAAGACGGATATAATATGTACTTCATTCTAATAAATCTCTTTAAATTTATAACATTAAATATTCGAAATCTTTTCTGATAAATTGCATTTATGTTCAATTTAACAAAAAAAAAAATAAAAAAAAAATACGAAAAATGTTTCAGTTTGAATGTATAATTTATATAAGTTTAGTTTTGAAAAGATGTATATCAGCATTGCCATCAACTGAATGTCCACGAATTCCTGATACATATCTTAGCCGAAGTAGAATCAAGCGTGATACTATTACTATTGAAGATATAAATAGAACTGTGGAAGATTTTGATATGCTAAACCATAATCGGGATGAAGTGTATTCAATTTTAATTGAAAAACAGAAAAGATTAATAGCTGATGAACCATTCGCAAGATGTGATAAAAGTCGTGAAATTGGCTCACAACTATTGATGGCAAAGATGCAAAAAATAGATACAATTTTTGCAAGATTTGTTGGAAACATTATTGCTCATATTTCAAATTCAACTGATGCTGAACAGGTACATATTTTATGCAATTTTTAATGTTTTTGGTTTTTTATTATTATTAATATAATTTATAGTTGATAGTAGTGCATGGTCGGGTCGACGTGGTTTTTAAAATTTTATATGTTTTTGACTCTAATATTGCTTAACTAATCCATTTTTAGCTATATATTTATGTACAGTTTTGTGATAATTTTTATTTTTTAATGTACATATTACCCTTTTTGGTTATTATTTGAGTGTCCTTTGTGTGCATTTTTTTAAAAATTTAAATTTCTATTTTTAAACAAAAGAAATAACATTTTCATGCTGGTGATTGAATAAAATCCTTCTTTTATTATAAATCTATACAGTTTCTCGACGATGTGTTCCTTTTGACTTTGCATCGTATGAAGAATTCGTAGAAACAGTAATAAAAATGTCAGATCTCATACAATCAGTTAATAATATTAAAATATTAGCTACTATAAATGGGGTAAGTAATAACAAACTTATAATCTTTAGTTTTATTATTATTAATGCATTTAACTATGTATACTTACAATAATATAAGGTGAAATTAATAGCATGTTTTTTAAAATAATATTTATTGTTCCTTGACACTAACTAAGCTCATTGGTTTCGATAAACCATTTAGAATACTATCACCTGCCTGCCTAATACGTATTATTCAGTTTAAGGTGAAACTGCACACTGTAGTATACAAATATTTAAAATCGCCGTCCTATCTGTTAATATAGCTACCACATCTATAATTTTAGGCGACTACTCCCTTAACCACTAAATAGATCTCATAAGGAGACGAAATATCTGCAAGTTACACTGTATTTAAAATTAACATTCAGACATCGAGGATACTGTGTGAATATCACTGTGGGCTAATAGAAGAAAGAAACATAATTGATGATGTTGAGACTATATGGAAATGTTCTTGCCACTATGGAAATGATTAAGTGATAGTTTATCTTGATAATAATTATGCGAATAATTGCTGACAAGCGATTTAATTTAACTTCTGTGGAAAATTACAATCATGTATTGATGTAAATTTTGAATTCAAATACTCATTCAAATAAGTCATTAATCGAAAATGGCATTGATGTACCCCACAATTCTGTTTTTTTTTTGTTTGTTTAAAAAATCATAAATAATGCGATTGACTTTTTCATACATTCTGTTCAATCTGAATTCATTTATAGACCTTTCATACGTAACTATAAAGCTTTAACATTACGAGTTACATATGGCTCATCTGGGCTGATGAATAAATAAATAGTAATTCTAGTTCTTTAATTCTTCGGAATTTTGTAGTCCTTGACATCTATGGTATAATTATACAAAAGATAAATACAACAATTTCCAATTAGATTAATTGTAGCATATGTACGCAATGTGAGAGTCGTCACGTTTATTTTACATATCAGATGTTTCTGTAATTATTTTCCGTTGTTTTTTTTTTCTTCAATTTGTCTAAGAACTGTATGTTATTTATTGAAAATTATTAATTAATTGTTGATATTGTTTTTTATCAAATATACAGCCAAGGATCAGTTTTTTTCAGAATAAGGTAATATTTGAAAAGCATTTGATATTGAGACTTGAATTTCAATTTATTAATTATTTTATTTTATGTACGAATTACACACGCAATTTTTTATAGAAAGCACATAATAGAATATTTATATATTTCTTATACTTCTTGAGTGCACTGTGATTCTTTGATCTATTGTACCATATTCTCTACCTGTACTCCCTTTGCACTAATCCTGTAGTTCCTTAAAGAATTCCGGGAATTCGCGAGATATACGGTATGATTGAATTCGTGTTCTGGAAACATATTTCCAAATTTCCTTGGACTTTCTCTGAATAGTGTATCGCATTTGTCTACCCATTCCATCAAGGTCTCTTCATTTGCTTCCCACTTTCTGCGTATTGTATTATTGTATTTTTTACAACTTATAAAAGTTGTTATTTTTGTCTCTTGATCAACTTTTTACTGTTAGATTAAGGTTGATCGTTTTTTATTTTGTACAGTTTCAACCAACAGTTTATTTACCATTATGCCAGTCTCACTCAGCCGAGAGAATACCTATAATAGTTTTTTTATATTCCTGTTTGTTTTATATTCACTCTTTTGTCACTTGGATTATAAGGTGAAATTCCTGCTGTTGGTGTACTTGCCTTTAATCAATTTACTGTCCGAAGATTCGTTGTTTTTTTAAAAGTTATAATTGAGAATTGAATTGTCGTCCAAATTGCTGGTAATTTAATCCTAAATACTACTACTTGTGAACGTATATCTATATAGTATTAGCTTCGTCAGCTATACTAATTAGTCTCAACATCATACATTCTTCGATATTGGAGAGACTTGGTCAGAATTGATTATCGACACTCATTTTAGAGTCCATTAAAGGCGCCATAGGACGAACTAAGAAAGCCCAACCATAAATCAACCCCTAAGCCCGGACACCTCGACAAGGCGTTCTTTCTCGGCCGAGAATAAATAGTTAGTGCTAGTAATTAAATTTACTTTTACTGTTCATCTAATATCTTCATTTTTAAGTAATTAGTTATTTGTGTGAAATTAGAACTCATGCCATCAAGATGAATTTTTGAAAATATGCTCTGATTGCTAGTTCTACTGCTATTACCATCTCAACATTTCTGCATTTCTGTTATTGCACATAAATCTATTGGCTCAATAGAAGGCCAATATAGTCAAATATTGACCTAAATCCTTTTACATACAAAAAAAAAAAAAAACTCAAGATATTCTGTAGTATAAAAAGAGAGTGATGAATTAAGCTCAACATAATTCTTAGGCAAGAATCGTAGGTAGAAATTGAGCTTTTAATATGTTACTCATATACGAGCAATACGATCACATGAACGTGGAGTTATGCTGGGTTTGAGTAACTTAGATGTTAATCCGCAATTCCATTTGTCTCCTTCAATAAGCAATTCATAAATTATACTTTGTTGGCATAATTTCATTTATCGTATCCTGATAACAATTATACCATATGCAATATGTATTTAACTGCATGCCCAGACACTATACAAACAATTGTAAGCTACGACTACATAAAACAAAATGGAATTAGTTGAATTGTACATTGATTGCATGCGAAATTGAATCAGTGTAAAATCTTGGAGTGATGCAATTTAGTTTTTTTTTTGTATTCACATAAAGTCCATACTTCAATGAATATATTTATAAATAATAATTAGTTATTTACTGAAACTAAATTGAATATTATTTAGGTAACACTAGCATCTACTAAGAAAATCATAATTTAGAAACTTAGCATCTTAAATTTAAGTAAAATAATTTTAACAACACAATTAACTATATTTAGGTTGGACAAATGATTGTCGAAGATATAATAGGTACATGGTGGCAAATCATTGTTGGATTAATAGTTGCAATGATTGTATGCCTTATATTCATTGTACTAATGCGATGGCTTGCTGCACCACTAATTTGGTTATCCATAATTGGAGTATTAGCAATACTGAGTTATGGTAAGTTTTTAATTTGTATACAATAAGTGCATTTGCATTTGAAATGTATGAGCATCGAACATAAATTTTAAGATGAAGAATATATGAAGTCTATAGCCTGCATATTAATTGTGATTGTGTAAATATAGAGACTTGTAGTGATGGAAAAATATGCATATTAGCCTAATACAAATATTATAAGCATATACCTGATTTTGAAGAATTGATTGGAAAACATTGACAACTTTACACTACACTTGTGTAATTTATTTTATTTAAAGTAAAAACCCTATTCTCTCTAACTTCAATCGTTTTTCGATACACATTCAGATAATTCTTCTGACACAAGTTTTTAAAAATTTGAAGTTTCTAGCGGTTAATAAAATTGCCCAACTTTATTTGGCAACGTTTCTGTATCTCACTTCAATATAACAAATAATTTACTTTGTTGATGTATTCAAACATTCGGGGTTTTCAGTACTCTCTCAAGCTAATTTCAAGTAGTTTTCTTATAATATGTGTCCAGGATTTTCAAGTGTCGTCTATTTAAGATTTTTCTTTAAATTTTGTTCACCATACTCACAACCAAATTATGTCATAGATATTCATTTTATATATCTCAGAATGTGCAGTTATTTATTAGCATTTGCAATGTCAGAATTCTGTCTATCATTTCTAATTATGGACAAATGACAATATTGATAGGAAAATAGAATATTACAAATTAAAATTGCTGACATTATTCTATTCATCTTAATCTGTATAGTACGCCATAAGAGCACATAGACCGATATTACGAGATAAATTTAGTGTGAATACAATGGATTGATCGATTAACGGGTTACTCATCTATCGTCTTTACCTACAAAGATGATGCACCGACAATTCGATCGCAATTTATTTCAATTTCTGGCATGTGAATTAAATAATATGTTTGTCGTTCACATAATAAATATCTTACCAACAAACTTGAGATAAATTAGGAATGTATGCATCTTTTCTACTGAATTAATCAGATTAGCTGAGAATATTATGATGGCCAAGGACGTTTAAAATAATCATTAATTTTTAATTTTTTTTCTTTTTTTTCTTTATAGCTCTCTACTATTGTGTTACACAATACATTTATTTACGAGATAATCCTATTGCATCAACAGTTAATGTTTCACCAAATTTAAATTCACTTGTTCAATCTTGGCTTGCAATGAAAGATACATGGATGTATCTATTAATAATCATATCAGTAGTTCTTTTGATAATATTATTGATGGTAATTTTTCTACGTAAACGAATTGTAATTGCCATTGCTCTGGTTAAGGAAGGCAGCAAGTAAATATATATTATATAAATTGGAATATATCTTTGTTCCTATTAAATAATTAATATATTCCTTTTAGAGCAGTTAGTTCTACAACATCGGCTGTATTTTTTCCAATATTTCCATGGGTCTTACAAGTTGGTGTTATTGTTTTTGCTGTTGTTGTTGGTTTATATTTGGCTTCAGTTGGCGATCAAGTATATAGAATTACGGGATTGGATAGGACATGCATATGTACAGGACCTGCAGCAACATATAAAGTGAGTTTTAGATGATAATAATATTGGTATTTATATGTATGTTAATTTAATTTAATTTTATTGAAATTATTTGAAATTTAAGGAAGGCGACAAATGTGATCCATTTGTATTTAGAGATAATTGTCATGATTCAACAACGGTAGTTAATCGATTTTTGAAGCAAGGTACAACTGATGCATGTCTAAAGGGTTGTCAATTTAAAGAAATTGAAAATCCAACAGTTATTCCATATTTTCATGTAATTTATTTAATTTTAAATTTTATAATTTATTAATTTTTATAAAATTTTTTAATAATCATAACTAATAAATTTAAAATTGAATTAGGCACTAAATGTGATTGGATTTTTTTGGGTTGTATTTTTTATATCAGCACTTGGTGAAATGGTTTTGGCAGCAACATTTGCAACATGGTATTGGACATTCCATAAGGCAAATGTGCCCTTTTTTACATTAACTGTTGGATTGGGTAGAACGGTTAGGTAAAAGATTATTTTTGTTATGATTATAAACTTTTGATACACAGGTGATATATAAAAGATAAACATTATATTATAATTATTAATTTCAGATATCATTTAGGCACATTAGCATTTGGTTCACTAATTATTACAATTTGTCGAATAATTCGTGTGATATTAGAATATGTTGATCAAAAATTAAAAAAATATGATAATGCATTTACGAGAGCAATTATGTGTTGTTTAAAATGTTTTTTCTGGTGTTTGGAGAATTTTTTACGATTTTTAAATAAAAATGCATATATAATGTGTGCAATACATGGTAAGAATTTCTGTTCAAGTGCAAGAGATGCATTTAATTTATTGATGAGAAATTTTCTACGAGTAATCGCTTTAGACAAGGTAATTTAATTATTATTTTGATTTTTATTTTGAAAACACTCTATCAATAACATAAGAAACAGTCAAGCACAAGTTTTACATACAGATTTGTTTCTATTGAATTTTTCTTGTGTGAATGCGTTGGATTTATTTTATTTCTTTTACCTAAGCCCATTAATTGTTCTAGTTGACTATGTTTTTTTTTTTTTATGATTATAATTGTTTTAATAATATATATGTCTTAATAATATCCATCCAATGATTGCATCATTTTTAGTTAAGTAAGGAATTTTGATCTATATAAATTTTACCACTGTTCTCCGCATTTATGCGCATTTAAAAGTTGATAGTTAAGAATCTAGAAATCAACGACACTGATACATTATAAAGTTTTGCTGATAGTCTATGTTTTGAGTTACAAGTTGTCGTCAACATCGATGTGGATGGTTTATGTAGTCTTTACGTTACGGAATAAGATTATATATTTTAATCCTGAATAATTTCACTATTTCATTTTTAAACTCCACTTTGACATAACTCACATTTCTCGAGACTGCCAGACTATAGTTATAATATAAATCGTAATAGATATTTAAAATAAATTAATTTAATAATTTTTGTATTTAACAGGTAACCGAATTTTTGTTCTTCCTAACAAAAGTTTTAGTCACAGTTGGCATGGGTGCAATTACCTATGTATACTTCAATAGTAATTTATTACCACAACAATTACATTATATTTTAGTTCCAGTTATTATTGTTATGATTGGAACATATTTAATAGCAACCGTATTCTTTGGTGTTTATTCAATGGCTGTTGATACACTTTTCTTATGCTTTCGTAAGTACAATCAATATTAATAATCCTAATAATTATCTATTTTTTAATATAAATATAATATTTGATGAATTCAATTTCAGTTGAAGATTGTGAACGAAATGATGGTTCAGCCGAAAAACCTTATTACATGTCCAGACAATTAATGAAAATATTAGGCAAGAAAAATATTGTTCCTAGAAATCAATATCATTAGTTGTTACAATATTTTTACAAAAAAAAAAGGAAAAAACAAAATATTGGTTTGCTTCAATGATTTTTTGATTCTTCTGTTTTGTAAATCTTATTGATTTTTCTAATATTTAAATATAAATGAACTATTAATTATATAGGCATTAAGTTATAGGATGAATTTAGAGTTTTTATATCCATATACTAACTGTATTGAACAATATTGTATCTACATTAGATTATTACTTTCATAGAATATAAATTTTATTTATATAAAATTGTGAGTAAACGAATTGTTTTACTTAGAAATTACCTATCGAAACAAACTAAAAAAAAAATAAAAAATATTTGTAATATAAAACTTTATCTTTTTTTTCAAATAAATAAAGAAAACAAATCAAAAATATTTTAATATTTTTTAATTTGAAATAATGTTCATTCGTGATAATGATAAAATAATTAAGAGTATACGCTGCTCAATGAATGTACCATAAAATTAAAAGAAGAAAAATTAAATTAAAAATGTACAAAATAATTTGTAAATAAAGAATATTTTTATATAAATCTCTGTAAAATTAGTATTTTCATAAATATATCAATGATAACTTTTTTCCTACTATCGTATATCTTTCTACTCGATGAAAATAATCACCTAATTAAGCTGATAATAAATGTAAATGTTCATCTTTTTACTAGTATGTTTTTAATTTACCGAAATGCTAGAAAATTTTGCACTACTTAGTTAAAATTAATAATCTATAAAAAAAAAACGATAATAATCTAAAAAGAAGATACTATACCGCATGCATCAATGCCATTCCCAAAAATGATTGTCTTCCAAAATTAGAAAAATTATTAAGTTCAAGATCATATTTGGAATGTAAAAATATTATTCATGATCGTCAATACGACTTTCGGTCTACACGATTGACAGCACAATTGTCTAAAACTACTTCCATGTGATGCATATTCAATTTCACTGAGCGTATACAATTATTAATCTTTTATTCATGTTTATATACAAGCCACATGTGTAGGACAATAATAACGTATACATTATTTATACATATTTTTGCCATATCAATTAGTCTAATAAAATGGAAGTAATTACAAGCATGTCAGTTTGATTTTAGATAAAATAGACTTTCTGAACATTATGATTTCATGATACAAATCCATAAACCTATGAAATGTACCAATGTTGCACATCAAGACCAAAAATTGCTAATTCTCGTAAACGGTTTTAGATATGGACATGCTGTAAACGGTAAAATTCGTAGTTATGACTGCTACATATTATCGATATACTGCTACAACAAAGAGTCTAATAAAACATAAAAACTCTTGTAATTATTAGGTTATCAGTATTGTTTTTAATTGCAAAAGATGCGCCACGACATTCTACATTTTTCATCCTCAAACACGAAAACTATATCTATAACCGTTGCCGAATTATTCGCATTTTTAATAAAATAGACCTTCTGAACATTATGAAAGGTACTAAATACAATTTTTGTTTTTGATGAAAAACGTTGGCACATTACACAGGTTTGTGGATTTGTATCAAGAAATCATAATGTTCAGAAGATTTATTCTATTTAAAATGCAAATATCACGGAGTTATAGATAGAGTTTTCGTTTTCGAGGTTGAAATACCACTATGTCTCTATCTACAACCGTTTACGAAAAATTGCATGTTTTGTTTATCTCGTTAACGATTGAGGATTGGTTTAAGAAAGAAAGATAAATGATATACTGACTTATGTTTTGCACATAGGCACTATCAGGTAGTTTTACTAGGTGCCTGTTTAAATGTTGAAAATGGCGAAAATGGCGAACAGTACCACAATTTTTCCATTTTGAAGGTCTCATCCGTTTCTCGCAGATCTCAAGGATACATTCAAATTACGCGCTTGGCAATTACGCATATCTCTTTCTACAGCAATACCTCTCTTACTATTAACGTTTACAAGATAATCTACATTTTGTTAATTTAACACATTTTTGGAATAGTAACAGGAGAACATGATCAGCAAGAGGGTAAGTCTTTTGACTAAAGTTCAAATATCTCTTTAACGACTGCAGATAGAGAATTGGGATTTAAGAAAGACAAATGCACGCTATCATGGCACATGTTTTGCATATTGGTACACTCAGGTAGCTTTACTAGGTGCCTGATTAAATGGTACAAATGGCGGACAGAA
>JANSTX010003560.1:0-26959 GCA_027564355.1 Penthetria funebris
ATCATCAAGATTAAAATAATTCAAATTAGTATTTTTTGTAATATCACCGACTGGTCATCTGAATGTGCGGCCAATCAATTTCCATTATTTGCGCCTACTAATCATGTCCATCTCGCCATATTATCTATCTTTTTACACACAAATCCTAACATGATATTGTATGTATTTAACCAAAAGTCAATTTAGATATCTATAGATAAATACTTGGATTTGTATCTGTGTACTGAGTACTTTACCGATATCCTGAATAGACAAGAAGTTCAAGTTGCCCAGAGTTCAGTAATACCGTGGTTACAAAACGGTTCAATGATTCTGCTCCAAGTCTATATCGTCGTCTATATCGTGATTCGCAATATTAATTTTTTGCATCGTGGAAAGCTTGTGATGCTATTTTTGATGAAGATTACATGTGTAAAATAGTAATGTGTATTTTGTCTGGATTGTGATCACGGTAAACACTGCTGAATGGCATCATATATATGTCTGTTTGTCTAACCGGTCATACCTTGAAGAAATAGAGAAAGTAGAGAATTCCAATATGTAAGCCGCATAGCAAACTGACTCTAAATTGAAATGAATGTTCTGTTCCAAAGCACTAACTTACCATGTTAGTTATCAAGTTCACAAGTTTATTTTGTTTGAATTTGAAGCGTATTGTGTCCAAATTGCAATGTTTTCGTATACTAAATTATTCATCAAATACTTTGTGAACCGTTTGCTCACTTTTTCATCTTAAAAATTTATCATCATTTATGCTTTTATCAGTTCGAGGATTGTCGCTTCATATATTGTTCAATTACTATATGATAATATGATCGTCTAATAGAGAATTTCAACATTCCCCGATGAAATCCAAGTTTCTTTGTGGATTTTTTATGCGTATAGTACCACACCAATTAGTCACCAATCTGTGTGTACATTACAGACTACAAATCCGTTTTAGCTGTACGAATACTTTCTTTGAGGTAATCTTTTGATATTATTGGTTGCATATTTCTCTAATGCTAAGTGCTAAGCATCCAATAAGTCTAGATAGGCAGACCCCTGTGCAATATATCCATTTGTAATTATACTGTTTAGTTTATAAGCAAATAAAAAAAAATAATTCATTCTATTCAAATTTCACATAGATTTTATATTAATCAACGGAACAATACAAATTACAGTTAATTTAGTGATCTTTCAATAAATAAACATCACCATTACGTTGGAAGGAAAAATATTTTCTGCGGTGAATAATTTTCTCACTGCGTCAACAAAAGAAATTCGGCAGCTAATGGTGAGTATCAATAACATATAATAGGAGGGTTTTTTTTTTCATTATTATTAATATTAAGTGAATCTTAGAGTATTTGCAAAGAGTTATTGTTTAGTGGGTTTAGTTGGGTGGTCAATGTACCTTTAATATGTATTTAGACACTCAGATCTGGTGTTACTATGTTAATTTCAAACTCACAGTATCGTTGAAAGAACTATAGCGGATCGATTCAATTTTATGTTCTTTGTCGGATAATCATGAAAATTGCCACTCAGTAGTATAGTGTAACTCTAAGTAATTTAACGTTAATATACTGATATACGACCTATGCTCCCGCATGAAGTTAGGGTCTAGATGATGCAGATGGATGTTCACAAAAATAATTATAGATTCACTTTATCTAAAGTGTTAGATAATCACACCTAATAAACTATTTTCAGACAATTGATAGAGAATCTGCCACTGTTAAAAGCATTAATATATTTAATAAATGTAAAGGTATTGTACTGGAGAAAAGACAGTATACATGAACCAAGGTTTTATCCCAGTCACGTATTTATATGATTTTCAGAACAAATTTTTGTCCGAAAAATGACGGTATGCTGAGATCATCACATAATAATTTTCATGCAGTTGGTTAGTATAATGTGCGTATTAGCATGACGATAAACTAAGAGTGCCAAACAGGACGGTGTATGCCCGAAAACCAGCAGAAATTAGACAAATTAAAGATTATCTAGGTTAAGTAACAGAAAGATATCAAGATGAAAGCAAGTAAATGAATTCCTGGACATGTTTAATTTCAAAGATTATATTTAATTAAATAATAAATTAATTCAATGTTCAAAAAAACAAATTACTTACATTTGAATTTGTCAAATATAATCACTTGGTTGTAGAAATAAATTGAATAACACTTTTACAAAGCCATCTTTTTAAAAAAACATACAAAGAAAAATTCAAATATCACCTTAATATACGCCAAAATTTCCATAAATTCTAATTTGATATTATATTTGGCCAAAAGATTGTTAACGATTTTGTCCGAAAATTTGAATTCATCACTTTCAGAGTCTCGCAGCCATATAATAGTCTTAATAAAATACTGGAGAGATGATATTCCCTGACAAAGCAAACATATAAGAAAATTATTGTTTCAGAAAAATGCTTCAATTTGATTAATTTTATTTCCAAAATCAATGAATCTATCGTATGGAAATTATAGAATAAATACCGGAGATGCAATGTTCCTAATCCAATATATGCCTTTTTCATTCATTGCTGTTCTATCATACCCATAACAATGGATGATAGTGTGTTGAGGTCACGAGGATGTAATATTAAATTAAAAGCACTTTTTATTTGTAAATATGTACTTCGTATATATATTCCTATATACAAACTTTCCAGCTGTTCAGAAGCCTGTTTCTCATTCCATTGATGTTGGTTTTAGTGTACATAATGCATGACACAATAATGTCAGTTTTTGTGATCTTGATTTTGTTCGAAGAGTCTCTATTGTTTCAGAAGATGTTGGTGACACAATTTTTGAAATTTTGTTTTGTAATTCGTTGCATAGTATGAATTTTTCAGATTGTTCTACGTGAGTTTTTAAGTTTTCTATCGTATATTATTAGTTGTTGAAGTTGAAGTTGATGTTTATATATCACTTTAGTCTTTGTATTTGTGCTTCAAAAAAATTAAAGTCCAATAAAAAACAGGTTAACCGGGTATGGCATTGCTTTCCGGAATTGTTCACATCATGTTCTGTCGACTAAAATTCTTAACGTGGTCTGAAACCAACCTGTTCATTTCGAATACTTGGCTCCAAGACTGGACTGAACCAATATTAAATAACTATTACAGCAATTTTTTATTTGTGTTGTGTTTAGGTATATGGGTTTCTATGTCTATCACATACTCAAGTTATCCTATACTTCAGCACCCAAATTGTCAGCACCCATACGGTCAGATTTAATCAGATAACCCACACACTTTTGTTATTGGTATGTTATTGACAAGGGATTATTTTTTTTAAAGGTTTATATATAAATAAATATAAAGAAATCAAAAGTTAATTTTCTTTATCTCGAAATTAATTGTCATCTGAATAAATTTAGACGAAATGTTTAAAAACTTTTTTGAATATTCTTTTCATTGTGTCTCCGTTTTCATAGTTGATGGTGACAGCAATTTTACAATTATGGCTTCATTGTAGAGGTTGATGAAATTAAAATGAACGACAATATTAGGAAAAATACTTGAAATCATAATAAATAATATTTGCTCAAGGGAATTTTAATCAAAAATATTATTTAGGTCACATAGTTTTCCGTTTTTCATTTCATTTCTTCTATCGTAACTTCATCAATATTTATTTTTAGTTATTGAAAGAGCAATTTATTGAACTGCAATTTTTCCCATATGTTTAATATTTACATGAATGCATGATTGTAGATATGCTTACTCATTCCGACTTATAAATACAATTTAAATACAAATAACCGTTCAGATTTGAAACACTAGATATATTCAATTAGGTCATCACATGTAACCTCTAATTACTACATTATAATAAACCCTAAACTAAAGCCTTTAATTAATTAGAAGGTGTTTGGAACCTCAATGCAGTGTCACCGGTAACTCGATTATGGTATATCTCAATTCTAGTTATTTAAGTTCATATTTGATGTTACATGCATATAAAAACAACAAATTACAGTCCTATTCATTATGCTTGTTTAAAACATATTTTCTAACCAAAATAATGTAGTTTAACGTCATGCAACAATTTTAAGATGATTTAGCCAAACCGAGAATTTTCTGATCATATATTATACATCATTGATATGCCTCAAGGACACATAGCGTGTCATTACGATGTTAATTTGCCGCTTCCAATAGGCATGCAGAGCCAAATGTGAACTAAAATAACTATAATTAAAATTTACCAAAAAATATAGGATCATAATTGTCCAGTTATGCATCTGAATATTTCAGTGGTGCATAATTCCCCAACCTATACCTACTTTGTTGTTTTAGATGGTTTTCAGATTCGCAACACCGCGGAGCGGTACAGATAGATTCAGTAACCTCAATGATATGCGGCCATTCCATTCGTCACCCCTTGTATTATACATCAAGATCACAATTACTACACGCGCTGTTATTTACTATAAACGTTTGTAGAGTTACAAAAAAAAAAATGTCTACATACATACACAATGTATTTGATAATAACTAGATCAATAATAGATTTCATTGTAGCTTAATGTTATCCGATTTTATTTGTTTGTTATTATTGAATATGTTCATGCACTTATGAATGAGTTTATCACTATATACCCGTATATATCTGCACTCATATACTGGTATATATACAAGAATTTTATTATATTCTTCGAAGAGAAAATTAACTTCATGATGAAACATTTATCTATGTGTACTCCCAAAACAGATGCGTTGGCGTGGAATAAATATATATAGAATTGAAAAAGAAATACGAAATGAAATACTATTAATTATATATGAGAATATCTAGTACAATATCATCAATATCTATATAAATCATCACCCATTCATCACCCGAATGTTATTCATCACCCATTTGAGATGAACGTAATTTAACTTTTCATGTTCAATATACAATCACGAGCATATACAACAGATTTATGGGTACACCCTTTTGCCGCGCGGCACCATATGGTATGGTGTAGGTATATGGTAGGATATGTTTTCATTGATATCCTTAAATGAATTTGTGAATTTGCAGGAGTAGATAGTAAATTTATTGATTTTGTGTATGTTAATATTTTTATTTAATTATTGTATATATAGTAATATAAAAGAACTACGTGGTATACGGTCTGAAAGACTCAACTGAACGAGTGTCTCCAAAGTGGGGCGATTTTACATATTTTACCAGAATATATCTACATATATATATACCTAAATAAATTCTTCAACATCTCCCATGGGATAAAATTAAATAATACACGTACACTTTTCCAATCAGACGTCAAACCCTAACAGATTTCTTTTGTCAATAACCGCAATTCAAGTTCAACTACTGCCCATTTGTTTTTAAAAAGATACGAAATTTCACTAACATATTTTGAAATTCGTAAAGAAATGCATTATAAAATCTTTTTGACATATAATGCGGTTGAAGTCTTCGGTGTAAATTTTAACCTACTCTTAACAAATAGCAAAACAAAATTTATATTTGATAAATTGTCAGCATTTTTTTTTTTTTTTTCACTTTCAGACGCGAAATACGAATGGAACACCTGAAAAGGAGAATGTCGATGAATCACCAACTAATAGCATACCTATAAGTGATATAATTCATAATCATCATCATCAGCATCATACAAATCAGTATGCAACCGCATCCTCACCAGTAATACATTCATCAACTGCAGATATACTTTATAATTCCGAATTAAGTATAGATTTATCTGGTGACAATTGTGGTGATGATAATTTATCACCAATTCCACCAAGAAGTACAACATCAAGTGTTGGCGATAGTGTATTCTTTCGAAAGAGTACAACTACTGCTGAAATTGTTAATAAAAGATTAATATCGAAGAGTCAAATGAAAGGTAAAGCAATAAAAAGGTGTATAAATAATAAAAAATATCATTAATTTTCTAATTTATTAAATTAATTTTCTAATTTTCCATTTTTTTTCTGATTGTGCAAAGAATTTCGAGAAGCATTTCGTTTATTTGATAAAGATGGTGATGGAAGTATTACAAAAGAAGAATTGGGTAGTGTTATGAGATCACTAGGACAATTTGCAAGAGTCGAAGAATTACAGGAAATGCTATTGGAAATTGATATGGACGGTTTGAATGATACCCATTTCTTTTTTATTAAAAATTTACCTTTGCATTTGAGTAATTTTTAATTTTAGGTGATGGAAATGTTAGTTTCGAAGAATTTGTGGATATTTTATCGAATATGACTGACACAACGGCCGAAACGTCAGCAGATCAAGAAGAACGAGAACTACGAGATGCTTTTCGTGTCTTTGATAAGCATAATCGAGGTAACTTATATATTAGCTTATGTTATAATTCCATTTAGATTTCACATATTCCAGTTGATGATCAGAACCATTTTCTAGCTATATCGTTTTATCAACACATAAACACGGTGGTCTAAATTAGGGCGCCAGTAATTAAACAAGACAGTGTGTCGTGCATCCAATAATGAGATCAGAAATTATTTTTATAGTTAACTCAAAACAGTTCTAAGATATCTATCAATGTAATGGACTATATCCTGCAGAATATTTTCGTAGTAGTGAATTATTTGTTGATGAGGAAGTTCAGTAGTGATTTTTGTTCTCATCTATCGGTACTGATAAGAATATTATTGCAATTTACCTTTTCAATGAGTTTCTGCAAAAACAGGTTACATATATGTCTTTAAAACAACTGTATCCAAATTTATTGCTTTGAGGATGTTGAATTGAGTTATCGCAAATAATATATCTTGCTCAACACAATTATTCCCATAATTATTTATCATATTAATTAACTATTATATGTTTCAAATTAGGTTATATAACAGCATCGGATCTACGAGCAGTACTACAATGTTTGGGAGAGGATTTAGATGAGGATGAAAGTAACTATAAGTTTATATTATTATTTAGTTATATTCATATTTTTTCAAGGAATAATTAAAAAAAAAATTCTAGTTGAAGACATGATTAAAGAAGTGGATGTAGATGGTGATGGTAAAATTGATTTCTATGAATTTGTTCATGCACTTGGTGAACCTGAAGATTCACAAGATGTTGACGAAGACGATGACGTTATAATATCTCCATTACCAACACCGAAAACAATTGTTCACCCATTCAATGAAACTGATAATAATATAACTAATTAATAAATGACGAGAGTACGAATTCATAAATAAGCAATTAATTATAAATATTTTATTTGCTTTTTTTTTCAATAAATTTACATATTTCACGTCTTTCTTGTAATTAAAAACATATCAATTTTTTCTATATGTCGTTCAATTTATTTTTGTTTTTGGCTACAAAATAATTAAAAATTATTAAAAACATATTAATATTTAATAATTAATAAATATAATGCATGAGAAATACATTGGGTAATATTATAACGTTTTAAAAATTTCTTAAATCTTTTTGAATTTAATGCCTAAAATTATAAAAATTCTAATGTTATAAATAAAACATAAAAATTTAAAAATACGATAAAGACTTGAATTTTCAAAATAGCTAACTTATGATGATAGTGTGTTATGACTTCCTGTGACGGTATTTATAAGTTAATTCACACATTCAGCGTTACGTACTGAGAGTTCATTGACGTATGAAAATGCTTAAGCATGTGTGAATGTTCGTGGAAATAGTAAACACAGGTGTAGGTTGTCATTAGCAAAATGGTTAAAATTCCGATGCAGCTTTTCTGCTTCTAATAAGAAAATTAAGCGAAAATTGAGAAACAACATATACACATAGTTGAAATACTTTTCTGATCTGAAAAACCAGAGTCAAATATAGATCGCAGTAGTAGTGTAGTTGATTTATTACTAAAACAACAAAGCAAAGCACAGTCTTTTCAGAAGAAGATTAAAGAGCACATTTTAAAATATGTAATAATTGTTTAAATTTACGAACCTACGGAACAAGCATCAATGGATGACAACAGTTTATAGCCACGAAGTCATAATGGGATTATTTGTTGTTACATATAGAGACGAACATGCAGGTTTGTATCGTCTAGTAAAGTATAGTTCATAAAAGTGATGTCATTAAGTTTTGATAATACTACAATAATAGACGAAGTAGGATATATATATCTTTCAGTATTTGGGAAGTTATTTGACAAAAGATGGTGTGGTGCTGTAAAAGATGGCAAATCAAGTTTTTATATATGTTTATATGTGCCATAAAAAATCAAATGAGGATTTGATAAAGATTGTATCGGATCTTGAGGAGATGTATGTAATTATAAGACGATATCGTAAAAAATATGTGTTAGATTGTATAGTAATAAGAGGACCTAGTCGCCCCAAAAGAATGTCACGGACAACAGACTATATGGGTAGCGCAGGTGTAAGTGATTGAGTGCGGTGATGCGATGATGGCTATAGAAATTGTGAACAATTACGATAGTGGAAGGTTGAGATGATGAAGATAAGGTATCCACAATGTATGTGATCATATGTGTTCATAATAATATGTATGAGTTAACCACAGAATCAGTCAGGATTATGTAAAAATGAAATTGCAAAAGATTTATTTAATATGTGAACCATAGTTTCAGCATTTCAAGTCCTAGTCCGATTACTGACTTTGTGTCAGATATTACATGCAGGATATGAAACTTTTGCGAATTTAAATTATTGTAGAATGTAAATAGTCTAACTACACTAGCTTGTTCCCATCCAATTAATAAATATGCTGAACAACGGTTTTGTAACGGAATAGAAGCATTTTGTATCATTAATTGTGATGTAATAAACGAACACATGCTTATGCCGCATAGGCGTACACGTTATAAACACCTTAAGCGGTAATATTTTGACAACTTTAATATTAACCTAAAATTATTCATTTGTCTACATTCAAATTTAGTTTAGTTTAGAATAGATAAATATTTATTTAAATTAAAATTGTAAGTATACACATTGTTACGTAATAAAAGATAATAGTGTTCTAGTGATTATAAAATATATTCAAACTTTTTAAAATTTAGTATGTTATTTTCTTTTTTTTCATTCAAAATATTCCGAGTACAGCATACACTAACATAATATAAAGACTATTGTTTTTTAATGTAGATTTTCTATATCTTCAGTATGTTAACCTCTACACAACAAGGTCGCATAGAATCTTCCCGTTAACTGAAAAACTACAAATCTTTTCAATATATTGTGAAATATATATAGTTGATATTGATCGATTAACGATATGGATAATTCGATTCAGGTGGTGGTGTAATGCAAATGTTATACCTAGTTTATTGGTGGCTTATTAATACACCAAGTTCACAAGCAAGACATTATTTTTGTTGGTGACGACCACAAGACACGGTACACCGCGGGAAAGCTAATATGGGTTCAATAACCTCTCGGCCACTCGATTCACCATCATATGAGTTTCCATATACCCCTCAACAATCATTTATGTTTCACATAATGCAACTGAATTTTTGTATCGAGTTGCAAAAACTTGGTCGAATGTGTTGTCTCTTACCTTTGGCAAAAAATTATTTTCATTTTGAATGTACTTGATAAATTCGTCTTCTTTTCTTTTGCTTTTGTTAGATGTTTAACAGTATTGATTATTTGATAATAGACAAATTCGGTTCGAAGGACCAGGTTCTTGAATAAAGTAATCGACTACTATCTAGGTTTCCATATAGACCACAACAATCATTTATGTTTCACATAATGTAACTGTATTTTTGTAGCGAGTTATAAAAATTTGGTCGATTATGTTGTCTCCTACCTTAAGTTAAAAATTACTTTCATTGTGAAAGTACTTGATAAAATCATCTGCTCTTCTTTTGCTTTTGTTACATGCTTAACAGTATTGAGTATTTGATAAATGACAAATTCAGTTCGAAGGACCAGGTTCCTGAATAAAGTAATCGACTAATATCTAGGTTACTTAACTCATCTGTGCCTTTGTGTCACCGGTATATTCGGGACTAATGTTTGTCAATCTGATGGAAAATGTCTTACCAATAAACTAGATAGCTGGGGATGTGTGCATCTCTCCACTAAAGTTATTAGATGTATAATCAAACAACTCTAATTGACTCTATATTTTCCGTTCGGAAATAAATTTATTATAGAGTTTTTATTTGAAGTTACTTTTAGTAAAAAAATTATCATTGTTGTGCCGTTTCTATTCATCCATGTGGTGTAATGTTATTATTAATGTAGTACATAAGTTTTACTATACGTTGTTTATCACTGCATAACAGTTATATGAATATCCAATTAATAAAAAATCATTTTATTGTCTTATTAGAATCCAATAATTTATTACAAATAGGTTTGTTGTCCCAAGAAAAAATACCTATATCCTTAAAATTAACACTCAGTTTATCACTTAAATGTTGCCATTTAATTTCTAATTAAAGATTCCAAAATGACTAGTTGGTCTCGAATGCAAAAAATTGCAGCAATTGCAATGGGTGCAAGCGGTGGCATAGCATTTTATTTATACTCAAATCGTGATCATAAAATGAATACAGTATTAAATTCATGGACAACAAATACAATTGTATCACCTCAGGCTAAATGGGATTTCAATTGGGATCAGTAAGTTATGATTTATTTTTTTTTATAAATTATATATAAAATATTGGAAAAAATTATCTTGTTATTTGTCATTGACAGTCGTGAACCAGCAAGTTTGATTAAGCCATTGAAACCGAATTTCGATGAAAAAGATGAAAATAAATTTAATGAAAAACTTGAAACAGTTAAACCGAAACATGTAAGACATATATTTTTAATAAGACACGGTCAATATAATGTTGATGGTAAAACAGAGAGTGATCGTTGTTTAACTGAACTTGGTAAATATTATAATTTTTATTAAAATGGTTTTTAAAAAATTAATTTAAAATTCTAATGTCATTTGGATTTTAAATGTATTTAATTTTCAGGTAGAAAACAATCAAAATTTACTGGTGAACGTTTGAAATTACTTCAATTACCGTGGGATGTAATGGTGCGTTCGACAATGACACGTGCACAAGAAACTGCAAAAATTATATCCTCTCAAGTGGGTAATATGCAAATTGAAAATTGTTCACTAATTGAAGAGGGTGCGCCAATTGCACCTGAACCACCAATTGGGCATTGGAGACCAGAACCAGCGGTAATACTGCTATGCATCAAATTTAAATATAAAATATTATATTTAATTTTAATGTAATGCATTTTAAATTTTTTATTATTTTATAGCAGTTTTTCCAAGATGGAGCCAGAATTGAAGCTGGTTTTAGAAAGTATTTTCATCGTGCTGATGCAAATCAAAATAAAGATACTTATACGTTAATGGTTTGTCATGCCAATGTTATACGATATTTTATTTGCCGGTAAAATAATTATTTTTATTGTTTTAATTGTATAAACAAAATAATTTGTCTTTTTATTTTTTTTTTAATTAAGAGCCCTTCAATTTCCACCAGAAGCCTGGCTTCGATTATCACTAAATCATGCTTCAATTACTTGGATTAGTATTCAACCAACAGGACGTGTTATTTTACGTCAATATGGTGATTCTGGGCATATCTCTCCAGAATTTCTAACATCTAGATAAGCAATATATTTTATTTTGTGTATTTTTAATTTTAATGTTCTTTATAATATTACATTTTTCTAATTTTTAACAAATACTTTAAAATCGTTTTTATATAATTTTTTGTCTTTAAATAAAATTATTGCAGTAAAGAAGTTTGATTTTTTGCTATTTTTTTTTATACATTTACTAGTCCGATTGTTAAAATCATCAGGTTAAAGATGTTATCATCGTGTTCAATTAAAGAAAAATAGATGAAAATGTAAGGTCACCTGGATAATAGCATAAGTAATCGTTTTTGAATTGGGTGTTTGTTATCTTTACAATTTTAAATGAAACTTAATTGGTCGAAAGAAATAAAATTCGTTTAATGTAACCAAGTTAAGACTGTAAAATCCGAATGTTTTGGTCAAGTTTAATATACAAGGAGAAAATAATCCCCTTGATAGGATTCTAATTTATTTTTCTAAACTTGTGTTATGTAAGTACCTACTAGGGATAAATAGCAAAATATTGTCTAAAATAGATTTTCAAGAAACAAGAAACATATGGAATTTATTGGTAAGAACATTCAATTATTAAAACATTTTTATTTTTCCCATCTCCTTATCCCATAGATAGGGTTCTATATTTTTTTTTCATAACTTGTGTTTTGTGAATGAATACCTTCCTGGGTTATATAGCCAAAACTTGTTTAAAATACATTTTCGAAGTAAGTTTGATTCCTTATCAGTGGTTTAAGCAATTATGTTTGTAATTGTGTCCCTTTTTTAAAAACCATTGTCAACTATTCAAACCTCAATATGATCCATATATTTCTAAATATCTGATTGGATGTTATTTTCCTACATGAAATTAGTGCATTGATGGGTCACAAAATTGGATTTGATTAATAAATCTTATTCTCCGTGTAGCAATTTGTGATTGAAGTATATTTTAACCTTTACGATACCTTACGATGTTAATTTGCAGTTTCTAAAAAATGTATATAAAATGAAATGTAAACTCCTTTAACCATAATTGAAGTTTATTAACTGAAAATATATAGAATCAATCATAATGATCTGGTTACAGATTTAAATAATTCAGTAGTATAATGCATAAATTCCACAGCTACACAGTTTGTTGTTAAGATGTCTGTTCAACTAGTCGACAAACACAACATTAACATCATCTTTTTAGCCGTCTCAACCTCGATGATAGTCGACCACTTCATTCATCACCAACTGATTAAGGTATTGGTAACACAGAACTCGTGTGAATGTGTTAACTATAAAAGAGTTTCAAAATTTAAATGCAAATTAAAAAATCATTTATTACATGAAATTTGTACAATTGTAAAAAATAAAACTTTTACATTCAAAGCGGCATTCAATCCAAGATATATGGTACACATATACCACTGATCTAATAGCTTTATTGTAATGTGTAGTTACATCTGCAGAACTTATGCAATATCCCAGAAAGCTGTTATATATTATTATGTATTGTATAAAAAAAAATGCATTTGTTTACAGAGTGCATTTCAAATTTTATGCAATTCCACAACAAAATTTTCTTTTTTTCTTAAATATATCATTTCCAAAAATTGCATAGATACGATATTTATGTTGTGTATATCGGCAGAAGTAAGACACCTTATGGTTAGTTATGTGCTCAAACTATGTCTTGTCGCGACATAACAATATATTACAACTGCCGCGACACAACATTACAACTGTGTGAAGATGCAAAGAACAAAAAATTATTGTGTATATTTCTGAACATTCTGTTTTAATTTCATGATGCGTGAATTGTTGCAGTTCCAGGCAAATGTATGGATACGAACTCATGAATTTATCAAATGGATCAGATAGCCATAGTAGCCAAGTATATTTGCTATATGCAATTTCTTGAAAAAACTCATTGTGTTTTGAATGCTTTTATTTTTATATGATGTCTGCTGAAGTATTATTATACGTGATAAAAAACAGCACACATATTGTCTACTGCAGTATTCAGCGGGTCAGGAAGCCAATTTACTAATTATATGCTCTATCTCGTAATAATTCACATAACAATAAATTGTCTTAATAGTCTTGTATTTTTCTAACCTAAAATTCAACTAATTAGCTTCATATTATAGTTTTTACATTTCCAAAATAATGTATCATGTGTATCAACAATTAAAGCAATTTTACTTTTATCATAAATCAATGTTTTATTATTTTTTCACTTATTGTTTCTTTAAAATTGTCTTGTTAATCTCCTGTACAGAGAGGAGTCGTCAACAAAACACTAATTTTTTGCTTACGAAATATTAAATTTATTGCATTTATGACACTTTAATTCAATTTTACATTTTGGAAACCACTAGCACAATTCTTAAATTACAAAAATACATTAATAAATGCAGAACTGGAGAATTGCTTTAATTTTTTTTTCAATACACAACACACAGCCATTTAATAAATAAGAAATTATATGTCAACATGACATCAAATCAAATATTACCATATTGAACGAATATCCGTAAGCTGTTCAAAATACTTTTACAATTAATTAAATTTCGGAAAGAAATAATGAAATAGAAAGAAATAAAAACAGATCGAAATAAAAATAGAAAAAAAATATTATAATAACAAAGATGTTAATGCGAATGAGCAAAACCAAATGTAAAAATCAACTTAACAGTACTTAAAATTTATATTTAAATTTCGTTAAAAAAAAAACAAATTTTGATTTAAAATTCAAAATTAAAAACCCGCCAAATAGTGTTTGGGGCGAAATTATACTCTATTCGCATATTACGGACGATCTCCTTTCGTCGTTGCGCAAAACAGCACTCAAACAGTTATTCTTTGTCAGTGCGCAAAAGAATACTCAATACATTTCAACTGCTGATTTTGACATTTCATTTAGCACATTCGCAGTAACATCTTTGTTATTGACTTTTTTTCAGTTGATTTAAGTTTATTTTTAATTATAAATTTTTTTATGTTTTTATTTTTTTCATTTTCAATTATTTTTTTTCGAAATTAAAATTATTGTAAAATTATTTTCAACAGCTCACGGACATTTGTCGTCACTATGAGATAATATTTGATGTTGTCATGTTGACATATAATTTCTTATTTTATTAAATGGCCATTTGTTGTGTGTGAAGTAAATTTTATGGACTTAACTTCAAAACAATTTATTTGAAAAATAATTAAAATAAATGGAATCATATGAAAATGATAGTACAATTTTTAATATTAATAAACTATGCAGATGTTGTCTTATTGAAAAAAAAAATATGAGGCAAATATATGATTTAAAGGATATGATTATGGCCTGTGCAAATATTATTGTAACTATTTATGTGCATTGTTTAATCGGTAATTTTTTTTGTTTGTTAAATTATTAACAAAATTTTACAAATATTTTAGATATCAAAATCGGATGGACTACCATCCCATATATGTTTTCAATGTGTACAACAAGTAAATCGATCATTTACATTTCGTCAACAATGTGAACGTTCCGATGAAACATTGCGTACTTGGTTCTATCAAGAAACATCACAGGCTTCGTCACCATCAAATGAAGAAATAACAATAGACGATGATAAACAAATTATATCTGATGAATATGGTGCTGAAGGTACAGAGATTGCAGTAAATTCTCTACAACAACATTTAACAAATTCAAATAATATTCAAGTTATTTTAAAAGATTCAATAAATGAGAATAATTTTTCATCTTCTGTACATCAAACATTAACTGGTAATTTTTTTGTACCAATTGTTGAAAATGACCAAATTCAATTAATTGATGGCAAGACAATGATATTTCAACAATGTGTAATAAAAAAATTAATAGAAAATTCAACAAATAATAATATAAATGGATTTCCATCGTTATCTGCAGCAGCAACATCATCATTTTCAGCATCATCATTAGGAACATCATTATCATCAGAAGCAGCATCATCAATAATAACGACAACAACCAAATCAATTTATAATAATTTAGAAAATGATGTATTACAAATGTTTAAGTGTGAAAATAATGTAAAATCATTGGAAAATAATTTAATAACAGTAACATCATCACCGTCAACACAACATCAACCAACAACACCACCACTAACCGATTTAATCTCAGTCGATTATTTAAATAATAAAATTTCAGATATTTCTAATGAATACATTGATTTAATGACATGGGAAATTGCAGATGGTAATATACCAACAGCAACAAATATCAACAGAAATACATTAATAAATAATATTAGTGATAATAATATTGATAAACAAAATTCATTATCACAAATGCAATTTGTTAATAATTCAATAGACGATGATGGCATAGAAACAATTGAAATTAGTAAAAGAAAAGAAGATAATGATGATAGAAATCAATTGTCTAATGTTATATTTAAAAGATCACATACGAAATTGCATAAAATACAAGATACATCCCTAAAGAATTGTTCACTTTGTGAACGTAAATTCATTACACAAAGTTCATTAAACAAACATATGAAAAGACATGATGGTGATAAGGCAAAACAATTTTTGTGTAACATTTGTGATTTACGTTTTTATGAATTGTGTGGCTTAAAAATTCATATGCGAATACATTCTGGTGAACGACCATATAAATGTGATATTTGTGAGAAAACGTAATTATTACATGGAAATGATAAACTAATTTTTTTAATGTTCTTTGTTTTTCTTATCTTCTTCTATTTTAGATTTACACAATCAAACCAATTGAAAAATCATTTTTTAAGTCACAGTAGTGAAAAGACAAATATTTGTGTAATTTGTAGGAAGGGTAAGTTCTTGTTTTATGTATTTTCTTTTGTTTTTTTTTTTTTCGTACCTCGTCTTCTTTGCTTTATTCCTTATTTCGATTGTCTATGTTCTTCTTCCTTGTCTTATTCCATATTCAGCGTCTGCTTCACAATCTATTTCGCCATAAGCTGTCTTGTGTATCGTCTCTCTATGATGCGTTTAATCTGTTAAAGTTAAAATATCTCACAGGTAGCTGTGGATTTATGCGCCACTCTACTAAATTTCCAGATGCAGAAGTGTAAATTGTTTTGAAACTACGCGAATAATTTGATAAATTGCGTCTAAGTGCGTAAAAAACGATGATCATTTTCAACATGTAATTTAAACCATTTTCTTTTTTTTTTTTCAATGTATTTTTTTTTTTTTTTGCTGTATGGCTCATTTAATTCGTTTTTTGCTACTATTAATCGATGTTTTGAAGTAAGAAGGGTGACGAATGGACTGGCGGATTATTATCGGGATTACTCAACGTATTTTCATAGTGTCACCGGTAACTCGATCACAATTTATGTCAGTAATAGCGTGTGATCGAAGGTTTGAAAGATTGCGTAAATGTCGCATTTGTTTACTAGTTCTCCACGTTGTTTCACCGGTAAACCGGTAAACTGGAGTTTCGTATTGCCGGTCTATGTGTCCTGTCGAGGCCTAACTGTTAAGATAATATAAAGTAAAAAGCTCACCAGGTATAGTTTTGCAGTTTTTAAACTATTTCAAATTTAATTTATACACAATCTGACATGTTTATCTACACTATTGTGACCATATGAACAAAATAAAATGGAGCCTGTTTTTGTTCTCGCTGAGTATCTTACGGCACTTGATACTATTTCTTAATATAAATAATGATTAGACGTATTTACTGACCTCTGAGCACATTTCAATTATTATATTAAGTTGAAAAATAGTTTGCGGTAAGATGGTTTGTTTGAAAGCAACAGCGGCTTAAAAAGTTTATGAACATTGGACTTACCAATCTCCAAAGCACATTGTAGTGTTTAACAGTCTGACTTTGACGTTTTATACGTCGAAAATTTGGGTTTTCACCATGGCAATGTAACAGTTCACAAATATGCTGTTCGTCGGCAAATAATACTGGAACCCATCTTTTAAGCCCCGATAATAAGCCAGCAGTTGACATGTATTTTGAATAGTAACTAGTGCATCTTTCCTGTTGACATTTGATGTATTATGTGTAAACGGCACCCTTGAGGCCTAAGGGGTTTACTGATGTGTGTGTGTGTGTGTGTAATGGAATTACCAGTGATATCACGTTTTGGTAAACTTGCATTGAGTTATCACAACAAATTTTGTTCGATTAACCTCATATTTTTATATTTTAGGTTTCTTACTCAAATGGCAATTAGTTGTTCACATGCGAATACATACCAATGATCGTCCATTTAAATGTGAGCATTGTCCTAAAAGGTAAAGTATTTCTTTGTTTACATTTTTTTTTTTCCATCATTTAATAACTCGTTCATTTTCAGTTTTACACAATCCGGTAATTTAGCAACACACATAAAATTACATACCGGTGAAAAACCATGTATTTGTGAAGTATGTGACAAAAGTTTTGTTAATAAATTTCAATTAAAATTTCACATAAAAAATCATACTGGCATACGATCAGATCCAGAACGTAACATTCAATGTAAACAATGTGATAAGAAATTTGTAAATAATAGTAATTTAAAAATTCATATGCGATCACATACAGGACATCGTCCTTACACATGTACAATATGTATGCGAGCATTTAAAATGCACACGCATTTGGTTGTTCATTTAAGAATGCACACAGGTTGTTGTTTTTTTTTTTAAATTTTTTTTTTTGTTTATTATATTAAAATGATGTCTTTATAGGCGAACGACCATATACATGTGAGTATCCAAATTGTAATAAAGCATTTGCTAGCTCATCAATGTTAAAAAAACATTCGTATATTCATACAAATGAAAGAAAATATCCATGTAGACATTGTGGTAAACGTTTTATACAACCTGGCGGAAGACTTGTTCATGAAAAAATTCATATAAAACAATTAAATGAAATTAATAATATTGATGTGTGTAATTAGTAAATTATATATTTATTGAATAATTTGTATGATGAATGGAATATAAAAGAGTGTGGTAACATTTTCAATTATTATATTAAGTTGAAATGGGTGAGTTATAATTGACTTTATCAAGAATTAACTAAATATATAATATAGGAAAACGATAACGATATGATAAAATACATAGGTGTATAGAACACCAACGCAATTGTTCAATTGATCATCTCTGACCATCATCACGCACACCATCACTGGATGATCAGTAAGAATTTTCAGTTGCTTAGATCAAATTCTAATTTATTTGCCTTACATCCGAATATACATAAATAAAATATTCACCAAGCATTTCACAATGCAAAACTTTACATTGCAAATCACAATACAGGCCGGATACCATATTCATCCGTTTAAACGGTATTCCACCATAAATTTCTAGAATTTGTGCACATCATACCACGATCAAAACTATCAAATGCCCGTTTGAAGTCGCCAAATAGCATATACAATGGCGTTTGCCATTCAATCGACTGCTCATTAATAATTCTTAATGTATTTATGGTTTGTGTACGTCTTAAACTTGCCTGTTCCTTTCGAATAAATACCCAGTTTGCAAAACTGAACTGATTCAACAAACCAGCCCTAGTTGGAATTGGACATTTTGTTATACAAAAAAAGTTTTTGCTTGCAAGAACAAAAATTGACGTTTATCCTACCTTACACTTTTACCAACCTCTTTGTCCAGTTGATCATTTTGTAATATGCTATTTCTGTTGTTAATTACACTTTTGAATGTTTGTCCACCTCATTATTAGATTCCATGTATCATCACTAATACTTTCCTTCCTTTCATAACTAATGAAAACCAGAACGAATCGTCAAATCACCTGCAAACCAACCATCGAACGTCTAACAAAGAATGTCTCTATCTTTTACTCATGTAATGTATAAATCTAAGTGTATTTGTCTTTTCTTTCATGTGCAACAATAATAAGGTGACGAATGGAGTGGCCGACTATCATAGAGGTTACTCAACCAATCTTTATCTCTACGCGATGTCACCGGTAACTCGATCACGGTATATAAGAAATGGCATGCGATTGAGGCTAAATGGTGTTAATGTCGTGTTTGTCGACTGGTTGAAAAAATCACTCAACAACAAACTAGATAGCTGTGTGCGGTCTCAATGCGTAAATGGATAGATGATGATGAATTACAAGGTTATAATTAGTGCACATATCCGTAAAAATTTCGTTATTATTGTTCATATTTTAACTATTTCAGGTGGACGCATAACAAAATCGCAACCCATATTGTTCAAACCATCTTTAGCATTTCCGGTCTTCCATACATATTACAATATCCGATATTTTAATTCCAAAAGGTAGTAGGTAAAAAAAAGAAGCTCTCTTTGTCATCAGACAATGCCTGCATAAAACTAAACTATTGTTACACATGTTTCGCTGCTTCATTAATTTTATTTTGATTTTTCGATGTGATTCAGTCTATTTTGCAAAAAGACACTTAACAATCAAATATACCAACTCTAATGATCGATTTGATTAAATTAATTTGATTAAAATTATGAATTTTTTATAATATTTAATCACATTATTTTATTTAATATTAACATTTACAATTTATATTTTGGTTTTTCACGATAATATTTAATTTAATAGCTTTTACAAAGAACAAGTGAATCAACACTTTCGATATATTTTAATGAAATAAACGTGTAACGATTTGTATAAATTACAAAAAAAAAAAAAAAAAAAAAAAAAAAGAACAAATCAATCATCTTGAACATCTTGAAATTTTGCATTAACAAATGAAAATCCATTATTTGTAAAACCTTCTGATGAGACTTTCAGACGTTCTTCTTTTTTCATTTTCTTTTGTTTGAATGTATTTTCTAATGTTTTTACTGTTGATTTACGTTTTTTACCATTTAAACTTTTTATTGTCTTCTTAGTACTATTTGTTGTTTTCACAATATCATGTTCGTTCTCATCATTAACACTATCGCTACCATCACCATCACTGGTGGGTGTTGCAATTGTTTTCTTTAGCATATTCATAATTTTCTTTTCCGCTTTAATTCCCAACACTCGACAAAATTGTACATAAACATTAATTGATGTCAATAGAACATTTGTACGAATTTCTTGAATAGTTTCACCAATCCAATTCCATTCTAACTGTACAGTTAATAAATTATTAAATTTTTTATGACATTTATGTATTTCCAATAGTAAAATTAATAAATTTGAAAATTCTTTTGTCGATACATTTTCATTTTTTATTCTAAGCGATTGTAAATATTGTTTAAGTTTATCTTCCAGAAATTTATTCAAATTATTAAACAATTTTATATTACTTTCAATAAAACTATGATTTTTATAGACAATTGTTAGTAATTCAATTAATTGTATTTTACGAAATGTTCGTATATTATTTTTCGTATCGAAACCAATGTCAACAAGTAAATTTGTCAATTGCCAAATGCCATACCAACGTAATTTAAATAAATCTTGTAAAAGATTAAATGTTATTATTGGATTTCGTTTTATTATAAATTCATTAATATATGATTTTAAAATGTCTAAAATTGTTTCTTGTTGATGCTGATGTTGATCTTCCATTTGTTGTTTTTTATTATTATTTTTTTTCATATTTTTCTTTGAATTTACTACATTCGATGGTGATGATGATTCATCATTGATTTTCTTTTTATTTAAAATTTGTGAACATCCAATTAAAAATACAACACATTTTGATAAATGTTGATTTAAATTTTGATTAATTAATTTTTTCTTTTCAATTAGAATTTTTAAAATATCAACTAAATTACATTCACTAACATTATCATAATTAACGACTATTGCAGCAGCAACATCACCGGTTGTTTCGTCTTCATGACTCCTGACACAATCAAAATTACGTATTGCTAATAATTTCTTTAAAACTCTGTCCAATTTAATTATTAATGGTTTTAGATCTTTTTCATTTATCATCATACATTGTTCGTACAAATTATACAATGACAACATAATTTCTAATGTTATTGACATGATCGGTGAATGTTTTATATAAATATCAATTAAATCTAAGACACGAATACGAAAATGCATTACAGTTGTATTTATAATACGCTGTTCTTTTGACTTCTTTTTATTTGATGTTGATGTTGATGATTTTTTCATAAATTTAAATGCTGTTGATAATGCCTTGTCTAAACGTTCACCATCTTCTTCGGTTAAATCATTTAAATCAATTGATTCATCATCATCATCCTCATCATTGTTATTATTATTTTTTATTTTTGATGTATCATTTTGTAATAATGCAATTGAAACGGCATTTCTTAATTGTTCTGAAACAGTGCCTAGTTTTAAAAATAGAAATTTGAAATTTAATAAGTAAATAAATATTGTAATTCAAAAAATTAATTTACCTTCATCTTCGTCCATCAATTCATTATCAGAATCATCACTTGAATCATCCTTCTCATTATTGTCATCGTTATCGTCATCATCATCATCGTCATCATCATCATCATCATCATCTGTATTACTTTCAGCATCATCACCATCATCATCTTCACTTGTTAATGGATTCTTTTCATTTCTCATATCCAAAACCGATAATATTTGATGTATTGATGTTAAATTTAAATTTTTACATAAATATGGAAATACTTTATTGACCAGACTTCTTAAAATACTTGTATTTTGTGATAATAAATGTAAAAACAAATCAATAACAACTTCAATCCATTCAGGTTCGTTATCATCATCATCGACATGACCACTTTTATTATTATTATTATTATGTTTTTTTATAAATTTATTTATTATGGCCGTTTTACTGTATGCCTTTTCCATACATGTTTTTAAATCAGCAATTGCATTTTCAGCCGTACTCATTTCACGACCATATAATTGTAATGCCATATGTAACATTAATATATTAAATATCAATTGTAAATTTTTCTTATTTTTATCAATTTTTTTAAATAATATTTTATCATTTTGTTGTGCATTTAATTCCATAATAAGTGTACGCCAACATGTCATCGATTTGTCATTTAATGGATGTTTTAAAAAATTTACGGAAAATGTTTTGACCATAAGAATGCTATTTAAATAATTTACTAAATCAAATAATAATTGTTTTTCCACTTTAAGTGTTGGCATTTTTAATTGTAAACATGAAAAAAATAGATTTTTTACTGGTACACACATATCTTTTGTTAAATAACCCCAACTATTACGATCACATCCTTCAATTGATTGTTGTTCCCTGTTACATGGTTCCGATTTATTGTTAAGATAAAATAAACTTATTTTTAATAAGAATTTTAATTGTGTTAAACGCCAATTATAATTTTGTGATATTATTTTATGACCAATTAAATGTTGTAACATTTGACATGCATATTGTTTTTCAATAAATAACCAATTGTTATCTATTTTATGGGACATTGTTTGTTCTGTTTCGTTCATTGTTTTTATATATTTTCCACATTTTCCAATTAATATATCTTTATAAATGTCATAAAATTGTTGTACACAATTTTCATTTGATTTATTAATTATTTGTTGTATAAAATTCTGTGTTGTTGGATATTTATCAATTAAAAATAGACCCGGATAAAGTATGAATTTCTTTATAATTTCCATTTTATTTGAATCGTCTGTTATACGGCCCATATATAAAATTAATGTTTTAAAAAAATTATTATAAATTTCATAAAAATATTTATTATTCTCTTCATTTTCACCATCAACTTCGTCACCTTGTTGCTTAAAATTCTTTAAAGTTGTTGTAATAATTTTTAGAAATTGTGGTGTTAACATTTTTAAAAATACACTCGGCTTAAATAATATATCATCATCAGCATCATCGGCATCATTACAATTTAATGGGTTTTTACCTTGAATTAGCAGCGTTAATATTTTCAATGTTACCAATTCTTTAATTTTATTTGATGCTATTAATGTTTCATTTATTTCATTTGACCAAAATTGTGTTAATTTCTTTGTATTTACATTTGCTAAATATTTACCAAGTGTTTCATAACTTGGATGTTGTAATATATTTATTGTTGTTGTACCCCAAAACATTCGACTTATATGTTTATAACTCAATGGTTCTAATAGATCTTTTGTTTTCAATGATGTTTCAAAGAATTCACCATCAATTAAATGTGGATATTTTTTTTGTGTTTCCATTAGAAAATAAATTGTATTTATTGTTTGTCGTTCCCATTGTTTATTTAATTCTTTATGCATTAATGGCCACATACAATTTGAGAATTGTTCAATTGGTAGCTACAAAATTTAAAGAGAAAAAAAAGAAGAGTTTTATTATAGAATTTTTGACACAATAATCGATAAAATACTATTACGAGAGCAAATTGATAATGAAAGTAAAAATCTAATCAGCCATACACGTTGTCACCAAAAACGATATTATTTTTTACATCTTTAAAAGGTCAATGCAAAATTTCAGGCAGATATTTATTTTGACAAAAGGTGAAATCAATGATAGAAACAAAAATCACAACTTGATAAATGCTATTGCTATATATCCTCCATCAATTAAAATTGATGTTGATTCATAAACGGTTTACCAATTTCGTTGGGATCGTATAAGCTCTAAAAGGTTGTCGAAAAGAGGTGACCAGTGAAGAAAATTGATCAACAACCTTTATGAAATTCGTGTGTTTCTATCAAAATTAAAATGTGAATTAGAAGAGCAGCTTGTCTATGTGATAACACACATAGTTACGTTTGATTTGCATTGAAGTTTACAAGATTTACACGACCCCAATCAAAGAATAACCTCAAATCAAATAGAGATTAGTAGCACGTTTTTTCACGCAAAAAATTGACTAAATCCACTGCGTTGTATTTATGCAACATCAGTTTTCAACTTAATCTGCTCCCTATTATAAAATAAATATCACTGAAAATGCTTCTAGCAGATAATTTTTCAATCATTTACTAATTTATGTGGTTTCTGGTACACTCTTTTCATTTTGTACTCTTTGATGTGGTGTACATCCAAATTGTCGATGTGAGACAACTTTTGCAGTACCGCCATCAATAATATTATATGATCCCTTAATGTCAACCAGGTTGATTATAAAAAAAAGCATCCTAGTTGTCAATGATCCAGATACGTAAATCATAACTGTTATTACATATTTTACACTACTAGTCAAATTTGGCTGCGATTATTAGATCTAATATCGGCTTTCAGTTGACAAGACTACGCTTCACATACAATATCAACTACACTACTGTGAGAAATTGTCCAGATATTACATTTATATCTGCCCTCTATCAAAACACCTAGTTTGTATACAATTCACAACATGTCCAGTTTGAAAAATAGTGATTGTTTTTTTTTTTTTCATAAATCAAATGTCACATATTTTTATTCCGATTCTACTTTTAAAACATGTAACTACTACATATTGGTGAAATTAGATGTTATGTTTCTAATTCAGTTAACCAATCGCATCTGATCGCCTTTGAATAATATCAATGGTTCAACATAATTATAGTAATAAATTAATAAATTTACCTTATGTAATAAATCAACTAAATGTTGATAAGCCAATGAAGCATGAAAAACTTTATGTTTTGATGATTGTATCAAAATTTCAATACATTTTATGATGTCATGTTTTTTAGCATCTAATATAATATTTGAACGAATCAATGCACCACAAACTAAAATATGTCCTATAAATGCATCAGAATCTTCTTTGTTGCCAATTTCTTTGCCAACATGTAATTGTTTTTCCATTATTTTAAAAATTTCCTTCATTTCAAAGGGTTCTTGTTGGTTTCTGGCTGCATCACTGGCAACTGCATTTTGTTTCTTTAATGTCAAATATCCAACTAATGTTGTAAAAAATCCAGTACGTGATATTGTTGTTGATGAACCCAAACCTCTTATTAAACGTTTTAAAGTATATGAATTTTCTTTTTCTTTCTAAAAATAATAAAAAAAAGCAAAAATAAATATTTTCCTGTTTAATTTTTTTTTTGTCCAAAATTTTCTAGGTTAACCTTCTCATTTGTTTGATCATTTTTTGATAAATGTTGAAGTAAATTTAATGCACCATTAATACGTTCATTTTTATTGGCACTTAATAATGTTTTGAAATTATCGAATACAGTTGAATCAATTAATTTAACATTAGTTTTTAAGTTAATTGCATTTAAATGTTTTTCCACGTGCACATCATCGGTGGCAGACGACATTATTACAAATAAAGTATCAAAACATACCGACAGACGGAGAGAAGCGGTCTTATTAAAATCATAGAGTTGTCAAATTTATTTGATTAACTTATATATTGTGTATTGTTTACAGCCAGTATTGCCAGCAGGTTTCTATTTGAGATTGTTCGTATTACAACATATAATCTATTGTGAATATTTATCAAACATTAAGTTTTTTAAATTAATACACGATTATACATATGGATTTTTTTTATTTGTGCAGATATTTTAAATGTACATTTTTACCACATGTACATAACTCTATATTTTATATATGAAAAAATTGGTTACATTTTAAATAACATTTATCTATATACTAGACTTTATTGATTTGTTTGCAACCAAAAAATGAAAAAACGTACGCGTATTAAATACACGCGGTTGCTAAAAAAAAAAAATATTAGAAAAAAAAACGTTCATTTTCCAGTAAATGAAAGGGATAGGTATACATATTGTGGTTGGTGACCATGTGTCAGAGAGTTATCTTGGTTTTGTGAAGAACAATAAAATTTATTGAAGAATTTTGTTATTAAATTTGGAAAACTTTTAATTGAAATATCAATTTTTTATTTATTGAACAATTTTCATTAATTAAAAAAGAAAAAAAACATACGAATAAATAAATATATAGAAAGTCTAAAAATCTTGTGAAAGCAAGCACAAAATATATATTTATACAAACATTTGTATAATCACACACATACTAATATACAACTAGAAGCTCATCGTTTTTTATATTTTTAGTTAAAATACTTAAATAAAAACTCTAACCATTTAGGCGCTGTTGTCGCATTATAATGGCTGGAAGAATTGATAATTCAAGGTAATATTTATTAATTTTTTTTATATAATATTTACATATAAATGCAATTTATTTAATTAATATTATTTGGAATATATATTGCATTTAATTTAAATTAAATTTAAATATTATAATTTGTTATTTTAATAAAAATTCGTTTGTCAAATATTGGCGCATCAAAAATGAAAATTTTTTGTGTGCTGCTGCTCTTCACAAAGTGGGGATGGACATTTTTTTTTCTGACATTTCAATTTCATTAATTTTTAGTTTGGAATTATTTAATTTTTTTTTTTTTTTTTATTAATTTAATAATAACAATAACAGTAATAAAATAAATATTAAATAATAAAAATTAATAAAAAAAAAAAGAAAAAACAAGAAAAATAAATTTAACAAAATATTG
>JANSTX010003560.1:26969-40199 GCA_027564355.1 Penthetria funebris
GCAATAAAAATGATAAAATGTTAATTAATAGAAAATTGTTGATTAATTCTTAATGTGTACTTCTTTTCTCTTAGTTCTGGACTTTGTTTTCAATTTTTATTTTCTATTTGAATGCACTTTGAATTACACAAAGATTGATTTTTTTTCTTTAAAATGAAAAACCGGTGGCGGCGGCATTTGTAGAAAGGTAAAGTCCCGTATTTTCTTACTTTTCACCAGAAAATAAAAACCACAATATTTTCAAATTAGAATAATCTAAAATTTACATGTGTTTACAATAAATTAAATTATTTCAAATTGCATCAATAATAAGTTTGTCTATTTCGTCCATTTTTTTGTCGCTTTTTCTGTATTTTGTGTGATAGTTCTCATAAACGATCGAACAATTTTGTAATACTTCACAATAATTGCCACAACGAACAATTATCAAAATTATAGCTATTTAAAACAATAAATGTAAAAGCTCTTGAATACTCTAAAAATTATTCCATCTTACGAGGCTGATTCACCAGTGTTCTTCCACAAGATGCTTGTAGCCACTAGTTTTTTTAAGTTTACAAGTAATGTGATAATTTAGGATTTAAATGAAAACTGATTTTCAATCTCTTTCAAATATAACTAAAACTTCTGATGGCTATTCTAATGTGCCCCCCCCACTAAAACGATTTTAAAATATAAGATAAATAATGTCGATTCTAATCAATACTAACATTAGATTTACATATAATATTGTATTTAAAATTACTAAATTTACAGAGGATATGGTAAGAGACCACTTCCAACTGAAGCGCCATATTTGGCTTTTGTTGGTAATTTACCGCAAGGTCTTGTACAAGGTGATGTTGTAAAAATTTTTGACAAGTTAAAGGTTAAACATGTGCGCCTTGTGAATGACAGGGAAACCGATGTATTCAAAGGTTTTGGTTACGTTGAATTTGAAACACTTGACGATTTAGAGAAGGCTGTTGACCATGATGGACGTATCACATTAGGGGATCCTAATAATCCTCATGCACAAACACTAAGAATTGATGTTGCCGAACAGAAAAAACATGATCGGTAAGAAATAGATTTAGTGATGCTTTTTTTTTATTTTTGTGTTTTTATTTTGAAAAAAAAAAAAAAAAAAAATATTTTCAGTGGAAGTGGTTTCAATAAAAGAGGTGGGCAACAAAGAGGACAAGGTGGCAATAACTACAACAATCGTGGTGGTGGTGGCGGTCGTCAAAGTCAAGAACGTAATACTGGTGGATATAATGATAATTATGGACAACAACATGGTCGTGATTTTGATAGAAATCGTGGTAATGGTGGTGGTGGAGGCGGCAGCGGTGGTGGACGAAGTGGTTTTAATGGTAAGTTTTGTTTGTTTGTGTTTATTAAATATTCTAATAAAAACTGCATTGACATTACACGATTGTTTGTGTATTCTTGCGAAGGTCAATGGGGCTAGAAATTAGAAAATATAAATAAGAAATATTGTAATTGATCTACCCGGTTGTAGATATTTCTAGCTTTTGTTTCTTGAGCATGATTATTTCAATTTTTTTTTTTTGTATGTCCTCTAAAACGATATTGTCATTCGACTTTTTAAGTAAATACGGAATAATAAATGTTGTTTTTAATTGCGAGACGTAAAATAAGTTTGAACCGAGCAGAATTAATTATATGCAAATTAAATTATCAAATTTATTGATTTAATTCAATGTGTCTACTGTTAAGCCAGAATTTACGATGATATTCAGTTTATAATGGTTTATCTGCATCGAAGGTTACACTTGTTTCGAAATGCATATTAATTGGGAAAAATTAGAGAGGAGAAAATTCTTCCCGACACTGAACAATCGTTAAGATGATGCACAAGTTGTGTTTCAGTATAAGAAAATATGATGTTGCTTTTTATTTTCACACCGAATAAATATAATTTAAAGGATGTATACTGTCTGTTGGTGTACCCTTCAGTCTTCAGTGATTTTACTGACCGTTTATTTATTAGTTTCGAATTGGTTGTAAGTAATTGTTGGGGAAGGGGGGTGTCGTGTAATATGATAGTTTTTTCTGCACGTTTCGCAGTACAATTTTAGATTTGGATATTTTGAATAGACTAGGCATCTCACATAAGCTCGGACACAGCGCCAATGTGTTCTCTTCACCCGCTGATAACTTTCAATTCACTTGCAATTACCATTGTGTTGATCCACCAATAAAATTAACGTTACTATATTTATATAAATTGAAACAGAATTTGAGACTTTTAATTTTATTAAATTTTAATCCATTCTGGCATTAAGTTTGTAATTACTTATTATTATCCATCACTTAATAAGTTGGTAGGATGACATATAGATGGCGTCATATGTTTTATTAGGAAGTACCAAACTTCAAACGATACGCGTCAATAATTATATGACAATCTGACGTTTAGTTCACAAATTACTGTGGTTTTAGTGACGCTACTCTTGTAATTTTCAAAACAATGGAATAATCTGAATTTCGTGTGTTGATAATGGAAAAAAATATGTGTAATATATTTAATGGGAAAAAATACTGTTCAAGCAAAGCAATGACCAGACAAGTGTTATTCGGACTCTACTCCATCTAGACAAATGGTAGAGAAGTGGTTTGCTGATTTTAAATGTGACCGTAAAAACGCCGATGTTGCCGAACGTTCTGGTCGCCCAAATTCGACAGTTGTCCCAAAAAACATTAAAAAAAAATCCACAAAATGATTTTGGTCGTTTGTAAATTGTAGTTGCGTGAGACAGCTGACATCTTAAATATATCAGAAGGCAGTGTATTCACCATTTTGTATAAACAATTGATCATGATAAAGTTCTGTTCGAAATTGGAACTGCTTTTGCTCACAGTCGATCAAATAATAAAAACACATCGACGATTCAGAGCCCTGTTTGGAGTTGTTTCAGCGCAATAAAATAAACGCAAATGTCAGCTGTTAAGGTTTTAGTCTTCGTATTTTAAGATGTGCACTATATTTTATTCGTCGATTATCTTGAGAAAGGAAGAAACATCAATAGTGAATATTATATGACGTTATTGATGCGTTTGAAAGAAAAATTTGTGAAAAAACGGCCCTCAAATAAAGAACAAAAAAGTTCTCTTTCACCAAGACAATGCACCGTGTCACAAGTCGATCGCAATAATGTAAAAATTGCACTAATTGCACTTTGAATTGCTTCCCCATCCACAGTATTCTGGCTCCCATCGAAAACTACCTGTTTGCAGACCTAAAAAGAATGCTTCAGTGAAAGAGATTTGATTCAGCTGAAAGGTAATTTGAGACCAAAGAATTATCGTTCTACAAAATTTTGTCTAAAAGTTGTTGTTTTATTGGTCATGGTATTTGAATATTTGCTTTTTTTTTTTTGTTTTACAGATCGTGCACCAAATCGAGGAAGATATGGTAATTTTAATAATGAAGATCGTCCAAATTATGGTGGTGGTGGTGGTGGTGGTGTCGGTGGCGGTAATAATAATCGTGATGGTGGATATGGCGGTGGTGGTAGTGGTGGTGGTGGACAAAATAGGGATTATGGTGATAGGTACGGTAGCTATAATAGAAGTAGAGGTGGTGATAGGCAGCAACATCAACAACAATCTTCAACATGGACGGATAAATCACAATTAACTGGTTCTAATAGTAATTTTCAATATATTTTTTTTAATTTAATTTTCATTTTTGCAATTTATTAAAAAACTATAATAATTTAATTTTTTTTTTTAGATGATGAAGGTAGACCTAAATTAGTATTGGCTCCACGAACTGTATCGGTTCCTATAAATGCATTAGCCGAAACAAAACAAGCGGCATTAATATTTGGTGCCGCTAAACCACGTGAAGAAAAACCGTCTTCAACTAATAATAATAATGATGATGGTGGTGTTGAACAACAACCATAATTTATTATTTTTAAAAAATAAATAATAAAATTAAAAAGTTGATATTTTACAAAAAACAGAGAATAATTTTCAAAGAAAGATTTAATTAAAAAACACAGCAAAAAAAAAAAAAATAAATAAATAAAAAAGGGGAGCGAAATTATTGATAAATTTATAAAATTATGCAAAAACAACACTTAAATTTAATTAATAAACAAAAAAAATACAAAAAAGCAAACAAATAAAAAAAAAAACGTAAAAAAATAAAAAATTGTTTTTCGATTAAAAAAATAAAACTCTTTTAAAAAGAATAAAAAAAAAAACACAATCACACACAACCAACAAATTATTAACAAAATTTACACGGAAAATAATGCACACACATTGTGGAAATTGTGCTTTATTTTTTCGTCCACTCCTCCCCAACTCCCATTTACAATTAAATATTAAAAAATCAATTTTTTTTACATTTACATTTTTAAAAAATATTAAATATAACTTTATATTATTTTAAAACCAGAAAAAAAAATTGTATTCACAATCAAAATTAGTAAAAATATAAAATCGAAAATTCTAACAAATAAAAAACGTTACATAAATAAATGTAATTATTATTATTTTTATTACTGCTTAAGATTTATTAATTATATTTATCGTTTTAATTATTATTTTTAATAGTTTTTTCTTTTTTTTTTTCGTTATTTAAATAAGTATCTAATAATTAAAAAATTTATTGTGCGCGACGAAATGAATGATAACTCATTTTTTTTTTTGCACACAATTTATGCAATTTAACATTAACCCCCAATTCATTAAAAATAATTGAGCGAGCGGATGATGCTGATCGAAGTTGTTTAAATAGAGCATATTTATTTATAAAATGTACTTGTTGATAAAATTTTGTATATTTTATAATAAGTGCAATAATAATAATAGCAACGCATTCGTTTGAACTAAACGCTAATGCACTTATCTAAACAAAATAAAAATATGATGCAGTTAAGTTAGCATTTCGCAGACCTGCATACGTTTTTCAATTTCTAGTGAATTGCGGGGTGTAATTATTTATTTTATATATTAAATTAATGAAAACGAAAAAAAAAAAAAAAAAAAAAAAAAAACTGGATTGCAGCTACTTTTTTGCTGGTCTGTAAAAGATTATGAATTAACAATAAACAAAATAGAAAAGAAAATATTTATTATTTTAAAATACCAAATAATAAATAAAATAAACATTTGTAATAATTTTGTAAATTAATTTAATTTTATGTTTATTTTATTTAAATTATTTTTAATTATTTTTTTCTTTTTTCGTCAAATTAAATAAGTAGTTACGTTAATTGTTACAAATAAAATAATATCTTAATAATGTACGTATTATTATTTTCATTTTATTATTATTATTATTATTACTATTATTAATATTATTATAATTAGGACATTGTTATCCCAATTATATAAATATAATTAATACAAACATTAATATTCAATAGGTGGTGATGATGGTGACATTCTTTCTGTAATGACATCAATTTTGATATTTTTAATTGTCTTGTCATGTGAATTGTTAGTGTAAAGGGAAATTTATATTTTTTTCCATTCAAATTATGTCAGCAAAGGCAAGACCATAAACAAGCCACGGAAAAGTTACAGACAGACAGAACTTGTGAGTCATATGTTGTGGTGTATAGATAGTTAATTTTATTTCATATATATTCTAAAAATAATAATAATAATAAACTCAATTTTTAAAATAATATTCATCATTATCAAACATCATCATCATCATCTAAACCTTTAAGCCTGAAATTCGTTCGTATATCCACTAATTATACATCGAATGTGAACTAGAAAATCACATTCGTTCTCACATTAGTTTCCAATATACTGTTGTAGTTGGTGTGAAGATTTGAATAATTCGAATCGAATTATATATTAATTTCAAATGCGTATTCACCACATCCACTAACAAGACAATACATTACTTGACCTAAATCACATGCCACACAATTGACATATGTGATTATAGTGATATCCGGTGGTTAGGTAATTATTGGTTGAGCAATTTCTAAAAGTTAGTCACTTTAGGAAAATTTCAGATGTTATGGACACTCTCTCTGATTACATTACTTATTTTGTTTTTTTAATTCTTAAAACGTAAACTCGTTCTTTTACACATCAGGTAAACGTCGCGGAGGTCAATTGAAATCGATTGTACGCAAAATATAGTTAAGTATAATTCTACCTTGTATGCGGTATGCGCTGTGACTTTATACTGTTGAAACCACTGGATTCAATGGTTTTCCACCCCCTTAAAAAAAATAATTCGAAACTGCAACACCCCGACATCATTTAAAGTTTATAAAATAAACTCGTTCTATTATTATGTATCTAAGAGCAGTTTAAGCTGATCAAGTTGCGGCCACACTTGATGTGATATTGCTGGTTGATGCAAAATGAAATCTTTAAATTCTAATACTTGTCTATGTTCAATAATTACGCAATGTACTACAGACTTCATTGTGTACGTTGGAGTTCAGTGGCCACAAATAATTTGACTCAAACTTTAAAATTTAACACTTTATAGACATTTATCGTACGTACAGCGTCCACAAAAATCGACATCTTTTGTACAACGATTTCAATAGTTTATTATTGCATTGAGTCCGATATTTTTAACATTTTGTTTATACATACACATCACATTTTTTGATAATGATAATGATGATGATGATGATGATGATGATGATGACGACGACGACTCACAACCAGTACTTTGCAATTTCTTTACAAAATTGTTACTTCAACATTTTTCCAACGTCACATAAAATGTTGAGCTAATATTAATTTGTACTAATATTTCAGTGTTTTGAATTCAATAATTTACGTGCCATTTAATATTTTTATTTGAATTTGATATTAATATGTATTTTGTCAATATTTTTACCATTTTTTCCAGAATCTTAAAAGTCAGGGCAGCAGGCCCTCTTCCGCTTCTTAGTCCAGCTTGTGTATACCATTGACACTCTTTGTTTTTCGAAATGTGAACGACTTCATTAGATATTTGTACTACGATTACCTAAACCTTTCGATACGTTTCATATATTAATTGATTGGTAGTTAGTAAAGTAAAGATATTAAATCAAATCGTTGTTCGACATAGTATTTTAGTGGACCCTTACATTCAATAAAATTTACCTATTAACAATTGTGTGACTATGTGATGTGCTGATGCTGATTTCGTCACAACTTAAGTAGTGTTTTTTTTTTGGTCATTCAATTAAATTATTTGTGATACTCATGATATTTATAAGTTGATCTTCTGATATTTGAAAATAATATGTACTTATTATTATAGAATTAGGGGTTACATTTTTTATATGATAATGGTCAACAATTGAATTTTGAATAATAATAATAATAATAAAACTATTAATAATTTTTATTATGCTTAAGTCTAACACTTGACGCATATTATGATGATCACTCTGAAAATGGATGATGAATATAAAATAATAATGATGATGTTGATTGTCTGTTTATGTTTTTTGTTAGTTGTTTTTTCTTTATTTTTTTATTTTGTAAATGAATTTTTTATTTCTTTTTTTTTTGTTTTTTTTATAATCCGTCGATCACTAAACAACTCCTTATCCTTGCTCTCAAATATTACGTTTTTTTTCCGTAATCTCTATAAAACAAAAGGAATTAAAGAAAAAAACTTTAAAACTTTGAAAATTTAACTTGATTTTAAAAATGAATTACAAGTGAAGCAAATAAAAAACAACAAAAAAATTAAAATGATAAAGAAAAAAAATCAAAAAAGAAAATTTAAAAATAAAAGCAAAAAATTAAACTACAAAATAGTTCTTTATATAATAATAATATATATTTTATTATTAACTATTATAAAAAGCTAAGGTAAAATTTTAAGGATAAAAAATTAATAAAATAATAAAAAAAAAATACCAAACAAAATAAAATATTTATATAAAATTCTTATTTATTGGTATATTTTCTTTCAATTTTTCTAGATAATTATAACAAAATGTTGATATAATAATAAAATATTGAACCAGAAACGTTGAACACAGATTTTTCAGCAGATACGGACGTTCTCTATCAGTTCAGTAATTTTAGTGACACAGTCTAAACTGTACGATGCTATAACAGAAGAATAATTTATGATATAAGATGGTACAACATAATGTCGTCTGATAACTTTTAATAGATCGAAAACCATTTCTTTCTATGACATTAAGTCTCTATCTTCTATAGTTTAGGAGGTATTTTAAACTTTTGTTAATAAATTTGCCTTCTTACTACTAGTTATATTCTCCTATTACAATTTCTCAAAATATAACAATTTGAGCCATTAAAATCAATAACAAAATTTATTATCTGGTACACGATAATGGTTAGAGATGATCTGATTCCTAAAAACGGGATATTTCTAATTTTTAACAAACTTGGGATACTTAGCTACCACCCAAGTATCCCTTTCCCTATAATTCACCCATATTTCTACATTCACTATGTACTGGTTTTACCAATCTTCTGTTTCCAGTAATGTGCCTAATTCAAATTCCCTCACAAATTGTGAAAGAAAAGTTCACTGTGTGTACATTAAGTATTGTGGGCAAGATGCATTGTCATCTGCAAAATGATATAATTATCACAAAATGTAAGTTTTGTATTTAGTTATTAGGTGTTAAATAAAGAATTTTTGAATTAAATTTTAATTTCCCAGATAATGCCAGATATTCTGCTACAACAATTAGTCTAAAAAATCCCGAAAACTAGTTACATTACAAGGATCTCAGCATCGCAACGACTTTCTACATATTTCTTCCTCAGACACGAAAACTCTATCAATAATCGTTCCAGTTATATTTGCATTTTAAATAAAATACATCTTCTGAACAATATGCTGCCGTGATACAAATCGATAAATCCATGAAACGTACCCACTTCTTTTATCGAAAACAAAAATTGCAATTTCTCGTAAGCGGTTGGAGATAGAGACATGATGTAAACGGTAAAATACGTAATAATGCCTACTACATTCTATGCTCATATGCCAGATATTCTGCTACAACAATCAGTCTAAAAAGTCCCAAAAACTCGTGCTATTACAAGGATCTCAACATCGCTGTTAATTGCAAAAGATGCGCAACGACTTTGTACATAACTTCATACCCAGACATGAAAACTCTATCTATAACCGTTTCCGAGATATTTGTATTTTAAATAAAATACATCTTCTGAACATTATGCCGATCTGATACAAATTGATAAATCCATGAAACGTACCCACTTTTATTATCAAAAACAAAAATTGCAATTTCTCGTAAGCGGTTGGAGATAGAGACATGATGTAAACGGTAAAATACGTAATAATGCCTACTACATTCTATGCTCATATGCCAGATATTCTGCTACAACAATCAGTCTAAAAAGTCCCAAAAACTCGTGCTATTACAAGGATCTCAGCATCGCTGTTAATTGCAAAAGATGCGCAACGACTTTCTACTTATTTCATCCTCAGACACGAAAACTCTATCTATAACCGTTTCCGAGATATTTGTATTTTAAATAAAATACATCTTCTGAACATTATGCCGACCTGATACAAATTGATAAATCCATGAAACGTACCCACTTTTATTATCAAAAACAAAAATTGCAATTTTTCGTAAGCGGTTGGAGATAGAGACATGGTGTAAACGGTAAAATACGTAGTAATGGCTACTACATTCTATGCTCATATGCCAGATATTCTGCTACAACAATCAGTCTAAAAAGTCCCAAAATCGCGTGCTATTACAAGGATCTCAGCATCGCTGTTAATTGCAAACGATGCGCAACGACTTTGTACATTACTACATACTCAGACATGAAAACTCTATCTATAACCGTTTCCGAGATATTTGTATTTTAAATAAAATACATCTTCTGAACATTATGCCGACCTGATACAAATTGATAAATCCATGAAACGTACCCACTTTTATTATCAAAAACAAAAATTGCAATTTCTCGTAAGCTGTTGGAGATAGAGACATGGTGTAAACGGTTAAAGACGTAGTAATGCCTGCTACTATTTATGCACATGTGTCAGATATTCTGCTACAATTAGTCTAAAAAGTCCCAAAATCTCGTGCTATTACAAGGATCTCAGCAACGCTGTTAATTGCAAAAGATGCGCAACGACTTTCTACTTATTTCATCCTCAGACACGAAAACTCTATCTATAACCGTTTCCGAGATATTTGCATTTTAAATAAAATACATCTTCTGAACATTATTCTGCCCTGATACAAATCGATAAATCCATGAAATGTACCCATTTTTTTTTATTAAAAACAAAAATTGCAATTTCTCCTAAGCGGTTGGAGATAGAGACATCGTGAAAACGGTAAAATACGTAGTAATGCCTACTACATTTTATGCACATATGCCAGATATTCTGCTACAACAATTAGTCTAGAAAGTCCTAAAAACTCGTGCTATTACAAGGATCTCAGCATCGCTGTTAATTGCAAACGATGCGCAACGACTTTCTACTTATTTCATCCTCAGACACGAAAACTCTATCTATAACCGTTTCCGAGATATTTGCATTTTATATAAAATACATCTTCTGAACATTATGCTGCCCTGATACAAATCGATAAATACATGAAATGTGTCAACTTTTTTTATTAAAAACAAAAATTGCAATTTCTCGTAAGCTGTTGGAGATAGAGACATGGTGTAAACGGTAAAAACGTAGTAATGCCTACTACATTTTATGCACATATGCCAGATATTCTGCTACAATAAAGAAAATGGAAATAAATGAAATAAAATAACAAAACGTGTATGCAAAATATGTCCACTCATTTTTATTAGAATTTTATTCACATATCATTTTTTAGTATAAATTTTTTCCAATCAGTTTTCGATATCGAATTTTCAACAATTTCTATATTTTCTCGTTTGTTATAAGTTTTTAATTTCAAAGCACAATTTCATTACAAATTCATTTTTTTATTATTTAAATATTATATTTATTTTCAATATATTTTTTACAGTAGTTTTTTTTCTGTTACGTTAAATTTTCTTACATCTTTAATTTATTTGTTACATTTTTTTATTTTTATTTTGTTTATTTTTTTACATTCAATTGCGTGTATACAAGTAAAAGCGTTAATGTTATAATAACAAAAAAATACAAAAATTATATGCAGCACCTTTTCAATGTGATTTTAAAAAATTACAAATACCAGCTACTCCAATAGGAGGTACTGTTTCTGGACTATTTTTTAGAACCTGATGGGTATATGATAAATATATTAATAATGCAAGAAATGTCAGTATGAGACTTGGTAGACGCGAATTGAAAGACAAAGATGCAGTTGCGTATGAACAATTTGAAGAAATGAATGAAGGTTTTTTTTTAAATTATTTAAAAATAAATACTAGAAATCAGGTCCTATTAACCGCAATTGGTATTTCATCTATATATGAGACACCTTTGATATCATTTTGTATTTTGTGTACATCTTTAAGGATTAAGGTAAACATTGAGATAGTTCAAACTATACGGTTTTAAATTGAAACGTGTCAACAAAAAGTGAAATACGTGGAGCCACATCTGGGATTAATACTATCGACTGACACACAATTATTATTATTTGTAAGTGATTAAAATCCAGACCAGTACACCCATAGCAGAATATTTACTTAAAACTTGCTGTGGCTATTCTACAATTTTCTTTTGTTGTTGTAAAACATTAAAAAATAATTTCCATGTACTATTTCTGTACTTATTTTTTTGTGTTAAAAAATCTACTCTAAAAAAATACTACTTGACAAAATTTACAAAAAAAAAAACGAAAATGTTTTTTACATCTTTCTTTTTTACACATTTAAATATTACATTAAAAAATTATTTTCATTACAAATATCAAAAATAAAACTAATTTTCATTACATTTTTTTGTAGGTCCTTTTTTTTTTATTCTCCTATTGATTTTTGCTAATTGTTTTTTTAAAAAATTTTTTATAATTTTTTATTTGAAATGAATAAAAAAAATCCATGTAATCAACTAACAAGTACAATTTTCAATTAATTTATGAGTAATTTAATTAATTAGAATAAATTTTATTTTACATTCATTTATTACTTTTTTAAGGCAGTGTAATTTTGAAAATAATAATATCGCATTCTTTTTATAATATAATCGAGATAGTTGTATTTAAAATATAATAATAAAAAAAAAAATTGAATGCAATATCGACAACATCTTCGCTTCACAAACTATCCCATTTTCCAAATAAATAATCAGTTGCATGGTTAAGCTATGCGATACTATTGAGTTTGATCACAGGATGTACTGTTTAATAGACTCAATCCAAAATTGTTAGGGTACCCGTTCAATATAAATGTATGTCCTATTTCATGTACATTCACCGACTGCACCCTATTTGCATTTTTAATGTGTTGTGAATTTGAAATCATTAGATACGATTTTACAGAATAAATATTTAAATACATTTGCCATCAACGTACATATTTCAATTTGTCTAACTGGATCCTTGTAAAGTAAGGCTATTATTGGAAATTGGTCGTAAGATAATTTAATTTCAAATTTAAACCAAATTGTCTTTACCAATCAATAAAGACAATAAAGTGGTGAGTATTTGGAACGAATAAATTTTTAAATGCATATTTGTTTTTAACTTGTTTTGTTAAAAAATTGAAATTAAATACAAAATTGGTAAAAAATATAGAAATATTTAATAATTTTATGTTAAAAAAAAATCGAGTGAGGACGTTAACGAAATAAATGCGTCTTCTGGTAATAACTTTATTCTGAAATTGATTAGTTTTTTTTTATAAAAACAACCTAGGTTCTTTTTCGCCATTTAATAACTTCACGAAGCTTCACAATTACAAAAAAAAAAAAAAAAAACAAAGCGAAAATTTGAAAACACCTCTAAAATATTTTAGTTGCATAACATCGAAAATATTTTGAAGTTTATTATCTCTTCACCCCAAAGTCTCGTCTATAAAGTGACATTTTAAATGGCAGAAAAAGAAAAAAAAAAATTTCTTATCTGTTCTTTTTTAAGAAAGTTTTTAATGCGGACATATTTTGTTATATTTAAGTAGGCAGTTTATATAACAATATATTTGATTTTTATTGTTAAATTTGTTTTCATCTAAACCCTTATATTTATGACAATTTTTTTTTAAGAATATACAAAATATATAAACAGTATTACAATTACACAATTTTTTTTTAGCTACATTTTTGTTTTCTAATTTTTTTTTTTCATTTTTTATTAA
>JANSTX010003561.1:0-21486 GCA_027564355.1 Penthetria funebris
GACATGCTTAAATCAACTTTTTTTTCAATTATAAGCACTTCTGTGTAATTTTTTTTTTCTGAGATGTTTATTTCTTTATTACATGAATTACATGAACGGAATCAAATACAATAGACCCTTGGAACTTCGTTCCCAGGGCCTAAATATAATGCATTTAATGCAGAAACACGACGCACACCAACATTAACATTGACTGAGCTAGATGTTCCATAGTTTATTCAGATGCTAGTCTTGCCATGTAAATACATTAGGTATTCTATTAAATATGCCTTCTCAAGATCTATGAATGTAAAGGTCTTTCTTGTTCTATCCGCGCTTTTTTAATTATTATACGAATTGTTTATATAGTTGTAGTATTGTTTGTCTAAACTGCCTTTGACGTACATAAATTGATTTTCTTTTGGAATTATTAAATAGATCACAGAGTTTTGTATTCTGTGTATTACTCCATTTTTTATAAAATATTAAGAGGTAATTTCATTCGTCTCCATAAATTTGATAGCCCTTAATCGTTACTAGAACGTCTTCTGTAACAAGTTTTGGTTAATATTTCCTCGCTCCTACTTTAGCGGTGAACGTGTGTCGGTGAATTTCCAATATGCTAGGTACGTGACTAATACCGTGGGTAACACGTAGATGAACATATTTTTTTTTGGTATATCGCCCATTAGTTTCTACGCCAATTTAATGTTTATTTTATATAAGAATCAAAATTACAAATGTTTTGAATTCAATGATAAAAAAATCAACAAACTTTATCATATCAATTATAACAAAGAACATTAGTAGTTATTTAATACATACATTTGAAATCCTTGTTGAATCTTTTCACCTTTATTATCAGACATGTCCATTATTTTTCGTATTTTTAGGAATATTTAAGTATAAAATTTTAGACGGATGAATAAAAAAAATGTATGTCAATTTTTATTTGTTGTTCACCACACTTCACAGAAAAACATTTGATGACAGTTTTTTGACATTTCGGTTCAGTGTTTCTCATGTATACGATTCAATCTATTTAATACAACCTGTGAAGACACACTAAAATTGGTTGCATACAATGATTCGATGTTTATTGATATGATAAAGTGAGTTAGCCACTTGATTATAGTACATTTTTTTATTTTAATTTTTGATCAACAAGTAAAATGACAAAAATTTTGACATTCGAAAATTATTGCTTTTTGTTTTCATTGAATACAAAAAAAAAATCATAAATTATTGCAATTTTTAGTGACACTAAACTCATAATGAATGTATTTGTTTAGATAATTTATTTTCATTTAGAAAATGTTTTAAGTAAATACAAATATAATTTAATATAAATTTATAGTGAATCAATTAGGAAATTAATCTGTTTCTTTGTTTTCATTACTTTATCACGCGTCAGACCTGATTCTTATATTTTAATAATTTAAATTTAATAGTGTGTTTCTCTAAAGCCATTAAAAATCATGGAGAACGAACAAGTTGTAATTGGTAAATGTTAATATATTTTTTTTTTGTATGTTTTTAAATTATATTAATTATTTGCAATTCTTTATTATTTTAGATGTGCCCACTGAATTAAAACTTAAAGCAACAGCTGAAGATTGTGTTGAAGAAGCGTCCAAAGAAATACAAATAAAAGAAAAGTAAGTACCTTCGTACATTTGTATATTTGTATAATTTTGTAGATAAAAGTTCATTAAACTGTTGATGATAAAAAAAAAATACATACTGTCAAAATGTACAGATACACAGAAGCATCACACAAGTAAATTGTGTAGCAATTAATTACATTCAATGTTAGATTGTGCACTGCATTCGTTTGACTTGTTCATATGTTCCCATCAGCATTAGTGTAAAACATTTGCAAGCTCTATTCCACTAACGAATGGAGAAAACGACAAATTAAGTTCATCATCATCATCATCGTCTCAGTTTGTAAAGATGTCGTCAGAAAAATAAAGATTATAAAGACGAAGTCGTTAGTGGTTAGACCTATAACTCATTACCATGCTGTTCACTGTTTAACTTCACCATAATCCAGGCCAAGACGAACTGATATAAAAGTGGTAAATGAACATAATAAATATCATCATAATTTCTAGAAACCAAAACTTTACATTGTGAAACACGATATTACCCACTGATCATGTCAGATCTGGTTCTTTATTTAATTCTATTATAATCAATAATAGCAATTGCTTTGTTTATACTTCATATAACCCATAACATATTCTAAATTTACTATATCTGAACCAATCATTTGTATTCGTTTCAATCGTATTATTCAATACTAGCCGATTTGTTAATCAAAACAAGTCTCTTTTATGCTCCTGCAAGCCATATCTTATGTCGTAGTCAATTTATTATTATGTGTCTGTTTTTCAGCACTATAACTATTTTATTTGCATTTAATCATGCCTTACGAATAAATATTATATTAATATATAATAATAGTTTTCAAATGTTGTTCATAGGGCAATATCTGAAGTATTGGAACGAGATAATTGTGCAGATTTGTTCATACAATTCATACGAATTAATTGGAAGAGAACGACCACACCGTAGACATATGAAAGTGTCCATTAAGTTAATTGTATGACCAATTGTAAAAATAGTAGATCGTGTGTTCGCTATCCGATTAAGTCTAGAGGGAATACAAGAATATTTCGCACAATTGTAGCGATCTGATCAGATAAATTATAGAATAGAGTTAGCACACACACATTCCACCTATTTTGAAGGGAATTTTTATGTACTAGCGCTGGTAAATCGTGAGCCAATATATAAAACATTTTAGTATAGAATTTTAAGCAATTGCTTACGGGTTTTATTAATTTTACTATCTATCCCAAATAACAAATCTTGAACCGATCAACTACCTGTTTCACAGTATATTTAAAACCAATGTTTTTCGTTCTTTGGATCCGCTAATGGTGATTAGTATTATAAAGAATACTGAAGTGAAACAAAAGTTATTTACATATATCGGACTTATCCTTTTACTTATAGATTTATTTGCAATTTAAATCTGGGAAGGATTCGAAGGTAGACCAAAAAAAAATTAGTTAAACACTTTGTTAACATATAATTAGAAGTATATACGCGTCATTAATTATTGCTTTTTATTAAAATATAAGTTATTATCTTTAACTGTGTAAACAATAGATATTATATCTATTAACAATAAATATGCGTATATACGCGTGATATTATAAAATTCAATTATTTGTGAGTAAAAATTTGGTCGAACAAAAACATTGTGACGACGATACTTTATGAAAAAGATATGTGTTAAATGACATTAAGTTAAATGAAGGTTGTTATTTCGTATGTCTATGGTGAAGTGAAGCTATTCTATGCGAAGAGTTTTGTCCGAAAATTTAAACTTGAAACTTGAAATCAACTATGTTAATGCTAATAGTATATATATAAAGAGCTCTAATTTATAGCAGTCGAATTCGTTTTGTACATGGTATTAAACAATATTTCTGTGTCGAATGTGTCATAATTGATCATACTATAGTCACTGATTTATTACAAACCATAACTGATCCGCATATATTTAAATTTTTCAGTAACGGACTATGAATAACCGTCCAATATTCTCGTATTTTGTAGAGGAATTGTTGAATTGCCAATAAATGTAAAATACAATAGTCTGACTGGTAAGTAGTTCGTTTTTGCCACCAATAACGAATTCTACATATTGATTTTGTTTTCCATTTTATTATGGTCGCTTATTAAATCTGTGATTTCTGCATTGTACAAGAAATATGTTGGATAACAGTGATGATGATGCACTCAATGCACGTCCCTGTGAAGCGAATTTCAAATTTTCCTAAAGTTCCACCTTCTTGAGTTAATCAGACCCTATTTGAGGAGCATATTCAGATATACAGAAGTAATATTCATGATCATGAATATTATATATTCATAAATATATCTATCAACAATTATTCACCCAATATCATTAGGACCAATCAAAGTTAAAAGTTTATAGCTACATAGTCTCGAATATGTTAGCCAACCATATTCTCCTAGATACTCTCTAATCACGACCTGAATGTCTTTTAGCGACATGCCCGCACTAAACTTTCTGTTGTCTTTTCTGAGGGTTGAGAAATTCGTGACTGTCCTATGAGATGAACATTCATTAGAAACTGTTGTATAATTCATAATTTTTCTACAAATAATTTCTACAATAGAAATTATTGAAATTTCTGCACATTGTTATGTGGGTTCAATCTAAGTTGCTCATTGATTACATATAAATTCAATTTGTGTGAACAAAAAATCTTTAGATATCATCCTCTGGAAATCAAATTTTCATCAGATACATTTGCTTCCCAAAGTGTATTTATGTATTTGATGTTCTTAAATATGAGATGAGAAGAAGCTATTCGTAATTGCATTTAGTGAAAATTCGCCGTAACTGCTTTTTGAGATGAACTTTAATTAAAAAAAAAAACAGTTGATTTTGGTACTGTATATTTCATAATTCTAAGAATAGTTTCAAGCGTAGAAATTATTTAGGTTTTTGGTCATAGTTATATGAATTTCAATTGCGTGCAAAATCGATTTATGTGACGAAAAATCCTTGAATCTTTGGGAAGGCAATATTTTTCAGATTCCACTGATTTCCAGATTGTCTATATGGATTTTTGGTTATGTATTTTACCCAATATAAGAGAACCATTTTTTTTTATCATCAATGGATATGAGAAGAAGCGTCAATAATAAAATCTCAATTTGAGTAGCCAAAAATATTATTTTGGCTCTGGAAAGTTAATATTCTTCAGATACATTTAAATAAATTCGGATGACTGCTCTAAGTTATATGGATTCAATGAACATCTTCAAATTCTTCATTCTTCACTGTCCTATGTCTTATTCAGTGTCGGCCCTCTTATTTCTCAATCAATTTATCTACAAGTTTGTCTTGTGTATCGTTAGTCTCATTTTTTTTTTGCAGATTTTTTTATTAATTCCCAATAATTTGCTAACCAAAAAACCTTTACTTACATTTTCCATTATCTGAACAAGTACAAATCAAAACAAAAACACAAAAATGTATTCGTCTTTGTGGGATTTTCTCTCTAAATTTTCACCTCTAGCATATCCATTGATTTGACTCATTTAAATCAAACATAATTTGATAAGACCTTAAGAATTGTGAAGTAAAGTGATAAGTGTTTGTTTGAAATGCTTGTATTACATTATAATTAATCTATCTACAAATACTACAAAAAAAAAAATATATTGCACCGAATAATGACTGAGTAAATAAATTAAATTGAAATTAGTCAATATTGTAATCTCCGTTTTGTTACATTACGATAACAATTACAATACAATTTTACTTTGAATTATTTATTCATTTTAATACCTGTTTGTTGAATATGTCGGTTAGTTATTAAAAATATGTTAATTATTTGATTGTAATTTTTATTTTAAAAAAATAAATCAATACAAATTACATACAAGTATATCCGTAAATTAAATTTGGATCAACTCTAAATTTTATCCTATGGACTTCGTAAAGAAAAAATGGGCATTCATTACATTTGGATATCTACGTAATAAATCGAATATTAGTGAAAGGTAAATTTTAATTTTAGATTGAGTAAAATATTATTAATTGTTCATATTGTAAAATATTATTAATATTCGCATTAAAATTTACACTCGGATACAAATTAACTCTAAAGGCAAGGTTAACTTACACATAACATAATTAATATTTTAGCATACGAGTCCGTTGAATGACTAGACCGTTTATTATTATTTTTTGACTTATTGGTCAATGATTATTGGATAACTTGAACCCTCTGTAGCAGCCATGATTATAACAATTTGTACCTAAGAAAAACGTATGGGATATTTTTCAACATATAGGTCTAAAAATATAGGTCTATAAAATCGAACAAGAATTGGCTAAATTATCTAAGAGACCGTAAATAAAAATCACATGCCTAACAGAATAATGAACCATATTTTACTGTAGAACTAAAAGTCTTAGCAACCGACAGCCATATCTTCAATACAGTCTTAAAACTGTTGTTTCAGATATACAATTTCATCAAATTAGGACCAATTTCTTGATGGAACGTTATTTGTATGGTGAACAGAAAATGACATGGAATTTCCACAAAATTAAATACAAATTTGTAAATGATTACAGAACACAGCAATATCTTCTGATAAATAAATCGTTTAATGGAACGACAACCATAATATATTAAGTACCGAAATCTTTAAACTGTTAAACATTATCGGACATATAAGGTTATCATAAATAGAACAGAATAAATCGCCGTTTAGTGATAAGCCAGTATTTACACATTATTATAACTTGCATAATACCTCGACAAGCATGCTTATCTCGATCTGAATTACATTCTTTTATAATACCTTCACTAAGCATAATTATGTGTTCCAATATCAGTTTGATACTAAATTTTTAAACATATAACCTATTCGTTAGATATCATGACACAAAATTCATCTAACAAACCGTTTTATTTTGATTCAACAAAATGATCAACTTGTGTGCTAATCTTTTTCTATACTTTCAACAAACATATTTTTTTATGTAACCTCATGGTCAACGTATTGGTCCAACCACAATATTTTGTGGTTTGATTCATTGTTTAAAAAATATATAACTATAACTTATGTCTTTCATTCACCTAGCAAATCTTCTTTTTTATGGTATCACGGCGAATTTATTAACCGTATTATTATTTAGGAGGTCTCAAGCCAAACTTCGGTGGTCTCATGGTATATTTATGTGATCTTACGATAATAAATTACAAAAACTACCGAATGATAAACTTATTTTGAATTTCAAACAATAATTTTCCATACCCTGAAGCGAAACAAATGATTTACTTAAATTGTTGATTACCTTCTGACATTACTGCTCAACTGTTAGCTATTTGAGGCACTATATTAGATGTTGTTATATGGTTTCAGAAACCAACACCATAGATCAGCAGCTATCAATTAATATGTTTTAAGTTGCAAATGTACATGTACCGTAATCGGAACGCTTTACATAAATCATATTAAGCATATTGTAATTTATGCTGAATCGAATCGCTTCTGTGTATTGTTATTCGTAAATTTTAACAACCCTTTCGACTATCTTTAAAAATACAATTTAAAAACGTTTAAGTATGCTATTTAAAAAATAAAAATTCTTTATAACATAATAAAATTATTGTAGATTCAAATTTATTTTTCGTGTTGTAGAAATTTCTTTGAAATTCTAAATTTTCTTTTTCCATAAATTTAATAAAGTAAAACAAATTATTGTATAATATCAAAATTATGGGTTTTGCAAATCGTGAAACAATTTCTATACACATCGGTCAAGCTGGAGCACAAATTGGAAATACAACATGGGATTTATATTGTTTGGAACATGGCATCAGTCCGGATGGAATTTTAAAAACGGATCAAAATGATTCAGATAATTGCTATAATACATTCTTTTCGGAGACTTATAGTGGAAAAATTGTACCACGTGCTGTTTTTATTGATACAGAACCAACGGTATTGGATGAAATTCGTTCAAGTAAATTTAAAGATTTATTTCATCCAGGTCAATTGATCAGTGGTAAAGAAGATGCGGCCAATAATTTTGTCAGAGGATATAATACAATTGGCAAACAAATGATAATACCGGTAATTGAATGTATACGTAAAATGACGGAACAATCAAATAGCCTACAGGGTTTTTTTATGTTTCATTCATTTGGCGGTGGTACCGGTTCCGGATTTTCAGCACTTTTAATGGAATGTTTAGCAGAAGAATTTACCAAAAAAAGTAAATTGGAATTTGTTGTTTATCCCGCACCAGCTATATCTTCAACTGTTGTTGAACCATATAATTCAATATTAACGACACATTGTACATTAGATAGAACAGATTGTGCCTTTATGGTTGATAATCAAGCTATTTATGATATATGTAAATTAAAATTAAATATTGAACGACCAACGTATGTTCATTTGAATCGATTAATCAGTCAAGTTGTATCCAGTGTAACTGCTTCATTAAGATTTAATGGTGCATTAAATGTTGATATGGCAGAATTTCAAACAAATCTTGTACCATATCCAAGAATACATTTTCCATTGGCTTCATTTGCGCCAGTTTTGTCAATTGAAAAAGCCTATCATGAAGGTTTAACAGTGGCCGATATGACTTCAAAATTATTTGATTCTGATCATCAAATGGTTAAATGTGATCCACGAAAGGGTAAATATATGGCATGTTGTGTTTTGTATCGTGGTGATGTTGTACCAAAGGATGTTAATGCGGCTATAGCAAATGTCAAAAATAAGAGTAATGTTCGTTTTGTTGATTGGTGTCCAACTGGTTTTAAGATTGGTATTAATTATAAGGCACCAACTGTTGTACCGGATGGCGATTTAGCACCAATGCATCGTGCCGTTTCAATGCTTGCGTCGACAACAGCAATTTCAGGCGCATGGCATTGTTTAAATCATAAATTTGATTTGATGTATGCTAAAAGAGCTTTCGTACATTGGTATATTAATGAAGGTATGGAACACAGTGAATTTGATGAAGCACGAGAAAATCTGGCCGCATTAGAAAAAGATTATGAGGAAGTTGCCGAAGATTATACTGAAATGAATACTGAGGAGAACGAAACTGAATTTTAAATTGTAAACTTTGTTTTGTACATAAATTTTCGAATTCTTATAAATATTATGGGTTTTTTTTTTTAAATTTTATTTATCATTATTCTTTCTTATTTATTTTCATTCTGGTCCTAATTAAATACTACCTTTGCGGGCATCAGCTAAATTTGAACTATTTCAGATTTTACACTATTCGTGAATCTTGCTGTGATTATTGCATATACTTTAAGCAATTAATCAAATCCACTACTGTAATACATATTACTAGGTTTTTCAGAAAACTATAGGATTTCACCAGATATAGTAATTTCTCCGTTTTCCTTCCATCAAATCTCGCTGTACCCAAAAATATCGTGTTTGTACCTCTTCTATTCTTATTCGTATAAGTATTGATCTAAAGTTCTTGGTTCCGAATCGGGTCTGTTTTCCTAAATTGAGGGCCCTATACCGTCTCTTGCAATTGTGGTCGTGTTGAATTGATATTAGTATCAAACGACGGCTAACACGGGTAGTTGTTTGTTGCAAGCATTTTGACTGGAATTCAATTCGATTTTTGTGGTTCAATTCTAACCCAGCTATCATTCCACTATTGTACTGTGAAATATATCATATGTAACAGTACATTATTTGTGATTAGTTTAACCATTGCCATTAATTTGTGAATATTTTTAGGACAGAACTTTATTGACTTCTATTTATTTTATTGACGACTTGTATATATGCATTTGTGTTTAATCTCAGTTTTTTTTTTTTTTTTTTAAATCAAAATACGTAATCAAAATTGAGTTCTCTTTATGAATGGTAAATGAATTAAATACTACCATATAATTAGTCTATTAATTTTCAAGCCTGTTTAAATAATATTAGGTCAATTCATTCAATTCCAACAGCATGATAAATTCTTCGGTTGACTATATTTCTATATACAACTGTCGGTCATCTAGCACCAATTATTAATCGAATGTCTTTTACGTTCCGATTATTTCAGCCCAATTATTTTGCATAGTCTATATTATAACCATAAAATTAGTGGACTTAAATTCGCTACTGGGGACATACTATCGTATTTCTACAATGTTTACAATCGCCATTATTCAGAATTTCTGACCAGTAACTTTACTTGTTCTTCTATGTTATGTGCCATAAAAACTTGAATTTTTGACACGATTTTATGCTTCGAAGCTTCATAGCCGTACAATACTACCGGTAAACATTTGCTTTAAAAGTACGCAACTGTGCCGTCGTCCAAACTGTATACAGTATACCACAAACAATTGCCCTGGGGCTACTCTATGTTATGTATATGAAATTCTTCCATCTAATTGAAAGTATTTGAAAGTTACATATTTAAAATACCATACTTGACTTCTTTTTTTTTAATTTTATCAAATATCATATAAATAAGCTATTGACCTGTGTCTATTCCACTAACGTATTGTGCAATTTATCAAATGAAGCAATGAATGTTTTGTAATCAGTTTAAAAAAATTACTAGTAATGTGTGAATTGTATAATAATCCAAGTCACATTGAACTATACATCAGACTAAGTTAGTAAATATGTTTTATGTAATAGGATACCTAGTGTTTATAGTGAAATTAGAATCACTTTGATCCCAATTAACCATTATGGAAATATTACAGGATAAAATTCGTTCTCGATTGACTCAACGCCTTACACTATCACGACGGTCTAATTTGAATTGTTGCGATTGTCTGCAACTCTGTGTTTACTATATTTTGTTTATTCCAATTTATTGTGTTATTGTATATCCGTTACATAATGTTGGTGACAAATGGAGTGACCGAATATCATCGAGATTATTTGACCCATCTTCACTTTACCTCCACGTAGTGTCACCGGTAACTCGATCACGATTAATGTCTGTAATGGCGTGCGATCGTGGATAAAAAGATTATGGTAATGTCGTGTGTTTGCGTCGACTGGTTGAAAAAAAAAAACATCTCAACAATAAAATACTTGGGGTTTATGCAGCATACTCTACTGAAATATTGAAATGTATTATTGGATAATTTTGATTGATCCTATATTTTTCAGTTGACAAATTTCAATTATAGTTATTTGTGTTTGAACATTTGAAACGGCAAATTAACATCATAATGGGGATTCTATGTGCCCTTGAGACTTTAAGCTTCAGATGATGATTATATATTATTGTATATAACGTCTTTCTTGCGGCGTATAGAACGCGTATATCTTGGTACGTGTGTAGTCTTTAATTCAATCATATAACAGCCTTGTCTCAGATCTTTTCGACTTATATATCCAAACATCTGTGCAACACCTAAATGGACTGCTATAAAAGACGTTCAGTAAGATATTAATCCCTATTGATAGTCAGGCTTTTATGACTTATATTTTTTAAGTCACGACTTATATATGCATTTAATTTAAGTTTTTTTTTTCTGAATAAAATCAAAACACGTAATAAAAAAAATTGAGTTTTGTATGAATGGTAAATGAATTAAATACTACTACTATAATATATGGTTATTTAAGACAGATTTGATTTCTTTTTCATTTTTTTTTTTTTATGATTGTTGTAAAACTAGTCTACATCATGGAATTATACAATTTTATACCGATTTCTATATGAATTATAAACAGTTTTACCATTCACTTGTATATAGTAAGTCGGGTTATTATAAAGATTGGAGATATTCAATGATTTAAAAAAAAAATAAAACTATTTGCAGTTTAGTAACAATTTTGTCATGACTTCAGCATAAAGTACTTGTGGTTAATAAATGTTTGTTTTGTATTTTGGATAAATAATATCAAAAATAGATATTAAAAATCTAATTGATTTCAAGGTTTAAAGTGTAAAATTCACGTACGTACGTATAAATCTTTTTATTAATTAAAAGTTGCATTTAAAAATAGCTAATAACCTCCATATTCAATTGAATAGGCATACTAAAATCATAAGTTAATATTGCCCTTAAAAATCATATTCAGACTTGTAATGGACATCCAATGTGGACAGAGTCACTAATTTTTATATTATCCATTTATGATCAATTCCATCTGTAGAAACTTTTATTTAATATATGGGCATCATGTTTTTAAACAAATTTGTTCTCTGTGAAACTGTATGTATATATCATAATAGACTGCAATATTTTCTATAAGATTGATTTAATAACCTCATAATTTCAATGCCAGTTGTCAAACAAAATAGGTGCACCGACACATATTGCAGCAACATTACAGTAAAAATAATACCGACTTGAAAAGCATTTGAAAAATATTTGCCAAATTACAATAGCAAAACGTATCCCGTTGAACTATCTGATTCAAATTCAAATTCAAAAACCCTTATATTTCATAATATCAAATCCTAACGTATCTAGTATATCAAAAGTATGTAAAATATTTAATAAAACCAGCTTCCTTCGAATACATAAGGAGATAGGATAATATGTAGTAGCACGGTAATCTTACAATAACGTCGATAAATCGTTTCAGGGCTTTGCATTGGATAGACATCCAACACAAGCTCTGCACCAGTTCTGAGATTTTAGTTTGAACTGAGGTAAAGTGAATTAATTTCTAGTGACTTTAATTCTTTATATTACGTTCATTAACATTTCGGTGTGTATGTAAGTGATGCGGTCGTCCATTCGAGTTGTACTCAAACTAGATCGAAACGCTGCGAATAGTAATCAAATCTAAATGAAATCCTGGTCGTCCCTTTTATCTCATGAAAATCAAATATGTTAGTTAAATTTTTTATTCTTATCGTTATAGTTGTTTGTGATTACAGTGTCAATATTCTCGTATTTTAATTTGCATATTCTGTTAAATTTTAGTTTAGATCTATCAGATAGGTATTTAGTCGGTTGTTTTAAAATAATTATTTCAAAAATCTTAATGAGGTGATACCATGCCAGAATTTCATTGATATGGATTTTATTCCACATAGACTTGAAACAGAATCTTTAACTGTCCATGTTGTCGACCAACCAAACTCACAGTTAACGAAACTATGGACTTATTTAGCAACTATTTAAAGCACTCTGTGCTCTGTGGGTTGTATCTTATTTTAACATTAATCAATCACATCTGGTTTGAAATTGAACGTTCTATTATCATTTAAATAGCAGACCGTAGATCTTTCGCATGTTATTTAAATTTACAGTATTATATATATTGGGTCCGATGTACAATATTTTCTACAACTATTTTCGCTTACACCATCGTACCATTATCTTAACCTTTTATATTCAATTGATTTGTTTATACATCGTATTGCTATTTTAGATGTTATGTGCTTTCGACTCTTTATTTATGGTTCTATTTATTATTACTTCCTTAAAAAGTTCATAATTGACGAAATTTTAGTAACGATCACGTCGATCTTTATTTTGGTATAAAAATTTTATCCTGATCTTATATTTTATTTTGTTTATATGATCAGATGCTTTGCTTAGCTACTATATATGATACATGTGAGCCGACTTTTGTCCTGGTTCAATCTGATGCCATTGTACGTTTAAATGAAATTCTTTGAAAGAGCGTAGGTTGATATTATCGATCTGAACTACATTCTTTTGTAGCTAAATTTAATTTAATGGTAGAATATGATTATAAAATTCTGTTGAAATTTGTTTGAAATTGTTGAATAAATGGTTTAAAGTATTTGTGATTCTAATAATTAGGATTTCTAAATTCAAACTTTTTACGTAATCTTACTATATATTATTAATATTTATATTTTAATTCAATAGGCAAAACATGAATGATTATAATGAAACACAAGGTTTACTAGACACATCATTGGCATCTGTTCGGTTGCCAATTTTAGGTATGACATGCCAATCATGTGTTCGTAATATAGAAAATAATATCAAAATGAAACCTGGTATAATTGCAATAAAAGTTATTCTATCAGAAAATGCTGGATATATAGATTATGATCAATTACAAACTGATCCATATACCATAGCAACAGAAATAGATGACATGGGATTTGAATGTTCATATATAACTGAAAATGTATTAATAAATGAAAAAATCTATTTAAAAACTCTTATACATATTGGTGGTATGACGTGCCAAAGTTGTGTTAAAAATATAGAGGAGCATATATCTAAAAAGCCTGGCATTATAAATATTAAAGTAAATCTAGAACAAAAGCAGGCTATTGTAGAGTATAAAAATCATACAATTACTCCTATTGAAATTGCTGAAGCAATTGATGATATGGGATTTGATGCATGTCTAGATCAAAAGACATCCGATACAAAGAATAAAGTATCATCCAAAGGTAAAAAAAAAAAAATTAAATAATTAAACATTATCTAAACGAAGCTAAACACGTAATTTTAATTTCAGATAATGTACAACGAAAATCAATTACTGAAAGTTTAGTATTTTTAAATAATAGTGAATTTAAGGCTATAGAAAATGATAAGTTTAGTAAATGTTTCCTTCATATACAGGGTATGACATGTGGAAGTTGTGTAAGTGCCATAGAGAAACATTGTAAAAAATTGTATGGTAAGTGAAATTTTAATATAAATTAAAATATAATGAACTTTCTATGTGATTCTCTAAATTTGAAAATAGGTCGTTTTGTATATGTCTGAAGTATATCGTTAAGAAAATTTCCGCCTATCTTGGAAATACTATGGAGTCACAAAATGAATTATTACGGCTTTACATGAACTGACTTACATAACAATTTTTTATAGTATTTATTAACTACAATTTGTGGTGAACTAACGAGGGCTGATGATGGATCCGACAACTAGTTACCAAATATTATCCATTTTATCTTCTTTTTCTGATTTTCAAATGTTGTCCAAATCTAATTTGCATATCTATGCGATACCTTCACTTTGTTCCATCCCTTATCACTGGTACCGACTTCTTAACTTGTCTTTACTCTGATGATTCCCCAATCAAGTGCATAATTTGCTATATTATGAAATTATAACCATAGTATCATCCTTTTAACTTCTAAACTTCTAAACCATATGGGTACAAAGTGACAGCATCACATTGTTCATTATGCAAACATTTATAATTGCTTTTTCCAATTGGAAAGTTTAGAATAATATTAGTCGGATTTACGCTAGACAGTTGTTGCAACTTATCCCATACTGACATCTGTTGCGGTACTGTTTTGTGTTGAGCAATTAATTTTTACACTATATTTTATTAGTCCATATGATAGGATTTAACATCGTATTTTTATTCAATCATATATTCCACTCTAATTTAAAGAACCAGCCGACTCATTTATAAATATATTACCCTCCTTTAAGTATCCTTGTTACCTCTTAAATAAAGTTTGCTCAAGTATTAAATTAACTATATTTTAATAATATTTCAGGCATTGAAAATATTTTGGTTGCCTTATTAGCGGCAAAAGCAGAAGTAAAATATAATGCCAAAGAAATTACGCCAAATGACATTGCCCAATCAATATCTGAATTAGGTTTTCCAGCTGAAATAATTGACGAACCAGGTACTGGTGAAGGTGAAGTTGAAGTTGAAATAAATGGCATGACTTGTGCCACATGTGTTAATAAAATTGAACAAGCTATTCTTAAATTGAATGGTGTTACATATGCGGCAGTTGCATTAACAACAAAGCGTGGTAAATTTAAATTCAATAATGAACAAACGGGTGCTCGATTTATTTGCGAGGCAATAAATAATTTAGGATTTACAGCAAATTTATTATCAAATAAAGATAGGCGAGCGCACAGTTATCTGGAACATAAACATGAGATACAGAAATGGCGAAATGCATTTTTATTTTCCCTTGTCTTTGGTGGTCCATGTATGATTTTAATGATTTATTTTATGATTCAAATGGAAATACATGGTCATGAAAATATGTGTTGTATATTTGTACCGGGATTATCATTAGAAAATCTACTCATGTTTATTTTATCGACACCCGTTCAATTCTTTGGTGGATGGCATTTTTATGTGCAAGCATATAGAGCCGTTAAACATGGAACATCTAATATGGATGTATTGATAACGATGGCGACAACAATTAGTTACATTTATTCGGTTGGTGTACTTATGGCTGCTATATTATTAGAACAAAGTACATCACCGTTAACATTTTTCGATACACCGCCAATGCTTTTAATATTTATTTCATTGGGCCGATGGTTAGAACATGTGGCAAAAGGTAAAACATCGGAAGCCCTATCGAAATTATTATCATTAAAAGCTACTGAGGCTTTATTAATTACAATAACGGATAATTTTGAAATTTTATCCGAAAAACATATTTCCGTTGATTATGTTCAACGTGGTGATTTATTAAAAGTTGTACCCGGTAGTAAGGTGCCAGTTGATGGTAAAATAATATATGGTCATTCAACGTGTGACGAAAGTTTAATTACCGGTGAATCAATGCCGGTTCAGAAAAAGAAAAATTCCGTTGTTATTGGCGGTTCAATTAATCAAAATGGTTTATTATTGATGACTGCAACACATACCGGTGAAAATACAACATTGGCACAAATTGTTCGACTTGTTGAAGAGGCACAAACATCAAAAGCACCAATTCAACAATTAGCCGATAAAATTGCCGGCTATTTTGTACCATTTGTAATTGCTGTTTCTACATTGACATTAATTGGTTGGATAATAAGTGGATACATTGATGTAAATCATTTACCAATGTCTTATGCGGAAAAACGTGGTCTCAATCGAGAGGAAATTATTTTTAGTTATGCATTTCGATGTGCACTAAGTGTATTGGCAATAGCTTGTCCATGTGCATTAGGATTGGCAACACCAACTGCCGTTATGGTAGCAACTGGTGTTGGCGCACAAAATGGTGTACTTGTTAAGGGTGCCGGACCACTAGAAAATGCACATAAAGTGAAGACAATTGTTTTTGATAAAACTGGAACAATAACACATGGTATGCCAATGACATCAAGAATTATAATGTTTGTTAAACCAAAAGTATGTTCAATTGTTCGTATTTTAACAATATTGGGTGCGGCCGAATGTAATAGTGAACATCCAATTGCTACGGCAATGGTAAAATTTGTAAAAGAATTTCTTGCAATTGATGTATTTGGAAAAGTTGCTGATTTTCAGGCGGTACCAGGTTGTGGAATTAAAGTAACAGTTTCAAATTTTGAATCAAATTTAAGACAAGGCTCAAAATCCGAACATGTTTTAAATTATTTAAATGCATCGAAAAATAGTACAATTGTTATTGAAAATGGGGTAACTTTTGAAGAACTAATACCACAAATGTCACAATCAGAAAAAAATACTATGGAATTACAACAATTGTTACAAGTTGAATCGGAACCAGAAGAAAGTCTTGCAAATATAGTAAGTGTTTAATGTGTTATATTTTCTCATTTGTCGTTTAAGCACCAAATGAAATGACCATATTGTACGAATTATTGAAATTTCTTTCAGAATGAATTTGTTGTATTGATTGGTAATCGTGAATGGATGCATAGAAATGGTATACTAGTACCACCAGAAATTCATGGTAAAATGACTGACGATGAATCTATGGGCCATACAGCAGTTTTATGTGCATTAAATAATCAATTAATTTGTATGGTATCGGTATCGGATATGGTTAAACCGGAAGCACATTTAGCTGTTTATACACTTAATAAAATGGGCATTGAAGTAATACTTTTAACTGGTGATAATAAAAATACTGCAGCAAGTATAGCACGTCAAGTTGGCATTAAACGTGTATTTGCAGAAGTATTACCATCACATAAAGTTGCGAAAATACAAAGAATTCAAGATAGTGGTGTTCGGGTTGCAATGGTCGGTGATGGTATTAATGATAGTCCAGCTTTAGCACAAGCTGATGTTGGTATTGCAATTGCAGCTGGAACAGATGTTGCCGCCGAAGCTGCTGATGTGGTACTTATGAGGGTAAGTTTATTATTGCAATGTAATTATTTTAATTTACATATTTTATAGTACTATAATTTTATTGATATGTATTTAAAGTATAAATAAAGACATGAATATATGGTTGCCTTATTGGAGGCTCAATTAGGCGTTAATATTCGAGTCTTTAACTCAAATGTTGATCATAATTTTTCTCATTACTATATGTACCACCTTATTATTACAGAATGATCTTCTTGATGTGGTGGCTTGCCTAGATTTATCCCGTCGTACAGTTCGTCGAATACGATTGAACTTTTTCTTTGCAAGTATGTATAATTTATTTGGAATACCATTAGCAGCAGGAATACTCAGTCCATTTGGTTTAATATTACAACCATGGATGGCTTCGGCAGCAATGGCTGCTAGTTCGGTATCTGTTGTTTGTTCTTCACTACTATTAAAATTGTATAAGAAACCAACATTAGCATCACTACAAACACCAGAATATCTTAATTTAATTAGATCTGGTTTTCATTTGGATCCTGACTTAATTTCAGTGCATCGTGGTTTAGATGATATTCCGAAACCAAGCTTTAGTAGGTCCAATAGTTCAACACTTTCAAGGTAAGCTTTTTTTTTTTTTTTAAATATTATTATTTATTCATTACTTTATGCTTAATTGTAACAATTAATTCTATGCTTTGGATGTTTAATTTAAGGGCTCATTATGTGTGACATAGAACAAAAAAAAAAAAAAAAATACTTATATTTTTAATTTAATTTATTAATTTATAATTTTATTGATAAATTGAAGAAAATTTTGTACTGTAGTTCTTACAGTTAGTTTTGTAACGAACAGTGGCTGTCCTTATAACCTAAGTACGTATCGAAACATTTTGCCACTTTATGGGGGTTGTATGTCCTAAGAATTCACATTATTTTCAGGAAGGCGAGTGGAGATAATTTTTAATTTTTGAAAATTTCTACAATTAATAGTTTAATATTAAGCTTTGATGCTGGTAAACTTCAACGTTATGTACTGGATGTTTATCGTCAGAAAAATTGTGCTTTTATTATACTGAACACCTCGTCTGGCTCGTAATAAAGCTAATCGATGTATTGAACAATATAATTGTTTGATCTTCAGATGAAATTGCTAGTATTATGGCGTATGCAGTAAAATAAATACAAATTAATTGTTGAAATTAAATCACATTATTTTGATTCCACTTTACATTTTCCTGAGGTTTTCCAAATGCAATCGATTTCTTTGTATGCAGTAAATGGGTTAACATACATGATTTTTTATTGTTTGTGAAATGCTTTGTCCTTTTGTCGCTTGTCTTAGTAATTGTTAGTTTTAAAAATAAAATAATAGAATTATTTGTAGGCTCAGTAAATTCTTTGTAACGTAAATTCTCTGTAACCATTCGAAACCTAATTTAATCTTCTATCTTGAAAAAATGTACAGATTAGAAATTCCTGGGGAGTTCAAATTCGAAATAAAACTGAGCCGGATTTTTTTTTTATGTAATTAAAATTGTACAGTTGATAATTTTATGTAATTATCCTTTTTTTTTTTGTTTCTCAAAATAATTTTGAAATTTATTTTATTTTATTACCATTTTAATTTTAATTAATTTCAGCTTCCTTAAAACGCCAGTTAAAGTATAATGCAACACATAATTTATTAATAGTTTATATTTTTCTTTAATTTCAAAGCTAATAATTTACATAGTGTGGTTCTTTTTGCATGTAATAATTATAATTAATTAATTAACTAAAAAATATTTATCAACAATTTTTTAAACGTAGTTTACTTTACATTTAAAAAATAAATAAATTTATAAGTACAAATATATTGCACATATATTTAAAAGGTCCTTTACGACAAATATGAATTTTATATTTTTTTTGTTTTTATTTTATTTATTTTTTTATTTTTCTTATATTTAGTTATTGGACCAGTGTTCAAGATCCTTCGACAACACGTAAAGTATCGCTTTCTGTGTGATTTCAATAAATAAAAAAATTGAGTAGCTTACAAGTACTATATAATGTATGTATGTAATGATAATGAGTTATCCTGACTGTTATTTATTTTATTGCATTTTTCACAAAATTCACTAATTGCAATATTTTCTATTTGAAATCTTACTGATAAATGCAAGTTTATATTTAATATAGTAATTTTACCTACACTATCCAATAAGTAATAAGGCAATTTCCATTGTAAAAATCATCACCACACATATGGCAAATGATCGTGGTAAAAAATATTGATCATAAAGTCTTATTTTTTGAACTCAGTAAATGAACATCTCACCAACAAATTTCGTAGCCATTCTATCAAATTTTTTACTTGAATTTGACTTGAATTTTAACCATTCAATTATACATTTTCACAGTAATTTAGAAACTAATGTAGTTTTTCAGTTAACATTTGATGTTTCTGTGTATTGAAACCAATAAATTTAAATCCTTGTGTCGTACAAGTTAAGAAGAAGATTATGGTTGGTTGGTTAGCAGTCGCGGATCCGACAATATTTATATGCTGTTCGTCGACAATTTTGATATGTTAATCATATGCTTTTACGGCATAGGATTTTGTTCCATCATGAAGATATTTTTGATGTGTCCTTATTTTATTGTAAAATGATACTATTGTAGCGATGAACCAGAATATTATCATATGATGAAAATAAAATTGTAATATTCTGGCGAAAAAACAAGGTTCTGACCGGATATCGATCGTGATTAACGGTAGCAGTTGTTCATTGAGTTCGTATGCTGATATGATGTTGAAAATACATGTATGATTTTAAAACTTAAAAAAAACAAACAGAATCAGATTATAATTGTCAAGCTTTGCATAATTCATTAGAGTGGTATACATAAATCCCAAGTTACTTAGTTTTGTTGGTAACATCTTTTTATCTTGTCGACAACCACGACATCGTTTTCAGTGTGATATAGGTAAAGATGCACATGGATGCTGGTTGACCATTCCATTCAACAAATTTACATATTAGCTGCATTACAATGCAAGAGACGCTTTACAGCATTTCATAATTCGTCATCACCATCAGCATTAGCTTATCGTTGATTTTACTTCAGAAAGTAGACATCCCCATTATGCCTAGCATTTATTGTGGCATGAGAAGTGGATGTCAATTTTTTCCATGATTGAGTTATTTTCGTGTTTTTATGTCCTAAAATGATGCTGCTGCATGGCATTAAAACCCAGGTTCGGTTTAAGCCTGCTCCAAACCCGTTTCTCCAACCAGACCTATCTGCAGCTAACGTCTTCCAATCTCGAATTTTAAGAATCTAACACTAGGTCTTCCGGCATCTCTTCTCCCTTCTGGATTACCATGCAACAGCTTTTTTGGTACACGTTCATCCTCCATTCGTGATACATGACCCAACCATCTCAGTCTATTGATTTTGATTGTTTTGACAATATTTGGTTTTCACCGTACAATTCATCTATCTCAAAATTATATCTTCTCCTCCAAACATTTTGTTCTTTGACGGGACCATCAATGCCACGGAGTATCCTTCGTTCAAAAATCCGAAGTAATTGTTCCTGGTTCTGTGTCATGCACCAAGTCTCCGATCCATTTGTTAATATTGTACGTATTAATGTTTTATACAGCTTACACTTTAGTTCTCGTTGTAATGTTTTAGATTGGAATTGTTTTCTTAGCCCGGGTGCTACTTGTTTCAAATTGCCAGGTGCTACTTGTTTCCAATTGCCATTCTGCGGCGAATTTCTTCTTCAATATTATTTTCCACATTTACCAACGATCCCAAATATGCGAAGTTATTTACAATCTCAAAATTATATTCTCCAACATTAACTGTTTGACCTCGAATTCCTGATGTATTAGTTGTCACCATATACTTTGTTTTGTCTTCATTCACTTTGAGCCCTAGCAC
>JANSTX010003572.1:0-21485 GCA_027564355.1 Penthetria funebris
GCCTCCAATACCGAATTCCACAGATTTATTTTGGATTCCAATTCAATTTGATTCTCAATTATTAACACTATGTCATCTGCAAATAACATAGTCCTTGGAAGAGGATCTTGTATTGAACCGGACAAAATTGCATAATAGTTATAAAGATTAATGGGCTTAATGCAGATCCCTGATGCACACCAACGTTTACATTGAATCAGGTAGATGTTTCACAATTTGTTCGGATTCTAGTGCTAGCATTCATATACATATATTTGATAGTAGAGATATATAGTTCAGTTTGAGATCTTAATGCCTGCCAAACGAGATCTCTAGGTACTCTATCAAATGTCTTCTTAAGATCTATAAATGTCATATATTTGTTTGCTATCACAAATTGAGTGTTTTAATCGGTCATACACTGAGGTGACCAGGTCGGTGATTATGCAAAATACGCACTTAACTGAAATTCGCAATGTGCTGGCCACATTGACACCGTATGGTCACGCGTGATGTAAATGTCGAGATGATTGTGTGATAAACAATTTTCTTTGTCACTTACACCACAACTAAATGCTACATTAATTCATTTGTATATAATTCATGTTTTTTATTAAGTGTTCATTAAATGATATTATTATTATATCATCAATCATGTAAATGTATTTGGATAATACACAGTCATTGGAATTGATTTAATAAACGGGCCAATTTTACTTTTAACAGATTGAAGTGCCAACTATTATTGTCTAACAGCCTGTTCATAGGGTGTAAGGTGTTTGTTTTTTATTATACTAACTACATCTGCTTTACACCTGATTAATTCTGTCATGTGTTACTTCATATTTAATAAATAGACAGTAAAGAAGGAATAATAATATATTTTTGTTTTTTTTTTTTTTTGTAAACAGGTTCAAAGGATATCTTAAAGTAAATAAAATTATGGAAACTATCAATACAATTAAAGATGTTAAATTAATTGAATCAAATTTATCGACCACTTCAGATGCATTGGCATCTAATGATGGTGAAGTATTGAATACGTGGACAATTATTGATGATGAAGATGTGTTGCCCCATGAAGATGGAATTACTATTTTGGAAAATGCAGTTGAAAGTGATAATAACAAATCAGATATTGAACTAAATAATGAAATTGATAATTTGCATAATGAAATTGCTTTTACTATGTAAGTAGTAATAATTTTAATTTATTAAAGTGACACACTTATACATTGTATAAATTCATGTCTGTTGCACAAACTGTAATAAAATCTTATTTATTTATTTAAATCAAATTGTTATCTTATGCAATTATATTTCCGCTAGAATTTAATAAAAGGTACATTGTATAATTCGAAGTTCATTATCTTTTTTCTGTTAAATAATTTAAATTGTATATTTGTTATCAAAAGTACATAGACTCATTTATTTATGTGTTTGTCTTTAACATTTAATTTTTTGTTTTGTTTATTTTATAAGTAAGTAAAATCAAGAATAAAACAATTGATGGCATTGATTTTTTTAAGAACATAATGTAAACAATTAAAATTCCGCGATGACTAAAAAGATGGGGTAAATCATACAAATAAATAGTTTGAGCTACTTTGAGTATAAGGTGAGACGAAGTCGGAGTAACTGACTTATTTAACTCATATTTATCTTCACACGTTCTCACCATTCTCACGCATTCTAAAACTAGAGAAGTGCTAAACTCCTACATAATCCATATATCTGAACGCCTGTCAAATGCCAGCGGAACACTCCTGCCCGTCACCTGACATTCATTCAGATGAGATCCAATGCGTGAATGAGAGTCAGCACTTTCGCCGGATACACCGATGTGTTACAGTCGAGGGTAATATAACGTTTTTAGCTAAGAGCATCCGTAAATATGCACGCAACCGTTCTGCCCTCAAACATGGAGCTGTCGACGAAAATTATCAATACCCCCTGACGTATCACTGGCAATACACCATCAAATATGTGTGGGAGGTAAGGTATCTTTCCATCATCCTCACCATATTTATACAATCCATAGGCATTTCTAGGTTTATAATCCCTTTTCATATGAGATCTAAGATCTTCCTTTGTCCAAAAATGGTATCTTTGTGGTGCCACAAAAGCCAATGTTTGTATTTTTTCTAGCTTCATCTTGACAGTTGTTTACATGACCTTTTGCCATCAGATGTTTATGAATTATGGGCGTAATCATCACAGTAATGCAATGATATAATGTAGGTCAAGTTTTGAATAAATAGTTTCAGAATGGACATGATTGTTCCGGCGAATGTTTTCAAGCTGTCCGAAAAGTCGCTAATATTTACCTTATAATTTCCATCTCTTAACATGGTCTATAATATTTAAATATAATATTGTCTATTTTTAACAGTTTAATTAATTTATTTATTTGTTAATTGTTAAATGTAATAAGTAATTTTTTTTTTAATTCTTTTTTTTTCTCAATTCCGATTTTAGATGTAATAATATCGATGATAGTGAGTTATCTGATGGAATTTCGATAATAACTGATAGTGATATTGATCGACACACACCATCATCATTTCATGGCGATCATCATAATATTTATGATCCTGATAATGATACCGTAACCGAGAAATATGAAAAAACATCATGTTTAATTAGTGAGTCTGATTCTAATGATTGCGATGATGATACAATACCATCTACAATTAATGAGAACACATATGATGAGCCTGTAAAATCATCACTACTAATACCCAGATTTACAAAATCATTATTATCACAATCTCCATCAGTAACATCATCATCAGCAACACCAACAACATTATCATCATTATCACCATGTTCATTACACTCATCACCATCATCTTGTTTATCAACAAACTTACATACAACTTCTGCAACAAGATCATCATTTAATTGTAGAAATATCTCTACAACAAATTTACTTTTATGTGGTGTAATTGCTGGCATTATAAGCATTCTAATAGCACAGGTTTTTGGATTGACCACACATATTAATCCATTTTTGAAACATATGCAAGATTTACAAACTGAAAATGAAGCATTAAAATTACAAATGAATAAATTGCACAATGATAAATTTTTTCTACATAATCCAGATTATCAAAATCAAATAGCTATGGATATTATGATTGCAGGACTACCATCAGGAACTTTAAAGAGTCATTTTAAAAGTCGACAATTCAGAAGAAAATACCCACATCTACAAGAAGTTAAAAAAGTATGGATTGGTGAAGGTGCTAATTTAGATAATTCCATACATTTATCAACAAAAAAGAAAACAACAAATCTACCAAATTATTGTACAGAACCAGAAAATATAAATAATTTATTTTCAGATTATAATTCCAAAATATGTACAAATAAAATGGAAAAAATAGAAAAATTTTATAATAAAAAAAATGATGATATACAAATAATGAAAGAAAATGATGAACAGAAAGTAATTGAAAAAAAAAAAATTACAAATAAATTACCAATTGAAGATATTATTACAATTATTGATCAGGTTAATGAAACTATTCAATCAAAAAAACCACAAAATTTAAATGAAAAATTTGTGCAAAAAGATGATAATTTATCGTTGACAGGTAAATCAAAGAAAAAATCAAAAACAAAACATCGTACAGTTAAACAAAATTCAAAAGAAAATGAACAACAATTTAAAAATGATAAATTTATTAATATTTTAAATGATAATGAAAAAGTTAAAGGTAAAGATAAAAATAATAAAAAAATTAAAGTTGAACATAATGACAATAAAATCGATGACTATAAAAAAAAACCGAAAAAATCAAAATATAAAAATAAAAATAATGAAAAACAAAACGAAGGTGATAGAAAACAATTCCAAAATTTTGATGAAATGAAAGGTGACAACAAAAATTATAAAAAACCAAATTTAAAAACTCAAGACACATCTTCGAATAATAAAAAATCAAAAAAACATCGCATTACTAAAGAGAAATTTACAAGAAACAATGATAATAATGATGATCATAAAGGATTTAAAATCAATGAATATACTGAAGATCATGATTTTTTTATTGGAACCGGATTCGAGAACAGTATTCATTATCATCATATTAACAATGAACACGGTAAAGAGAAACAAAGCAAACGTAGTCACCACTATGATCATAATGATGACGATCATAATGATGATGATCATAATGATAGTGACCACGATGCAACTCGATATTATCAAAGGTATAGTAATGAAGGAATTGCAAAGAAATCTAAAACAAAACGAAAAAATTGGAACAATAAACAAGATGATGCCAGAAAAGCTTATGACGATGACGATGAAAGCATTTGGATAAATATTAATAATAATAATAATGATAATGACAATATCTACAATAACAGAAATGAAAATAATAATAACAAGAAGAAGAATAAATTACAGAAATCATCAATTATTAGATATGATGATGAAATATTACCTGAATCAATGGAACAAAACATTTATAGAAATTATCAAAATGAAGACTATGAAAATATATATAAGAAGGAGATCAATGATGAAAAAATGCAAGTTACACCTTCGAATAACAAAAGATCAAAAACGCATCGCATAACTAAAGAGAAATTCACAAGAAATAATGATAATAATGATGATCATAAAGGATTTTATAAAATCAATAAATATATTGATATAGAAGATTATGACATTTTTATTGGAACCGGATTAGAGAACGATTATCATCATGATCATAATGATGGTGATCATTATGATAGTGATCATAATGATGTTGATCATAATGATGGTGATCATAATGATAGTGACCAAAATGATGGTGATCATAATGGTAATGATCACGATACGACTCGACATTATCAAAAGAATAGAAACGAAAGACATAAAAAGCAATCTGAAACAAAACGAGAATATATAAACAATAAACACGATAATGACGATCAAGACAATTGGATAAATATTAATAATAATAATAATAATAATATCTACAATAGGCGAAGTGAAAATAACAATAACAAGAAGAATAAATTACAGGATTCACTATTACCTGCATCAGTTGAAGACAACGTTTCTAAAAATCATCAATATGAAGATCATGATTTATATATGGATTGGAATGATTATGATAGAGATGACTATGAAAATTCATACAAAGATAATTGGTATGAACAAATGATGAATAATCGAGAAGAAATACGACAAAAATCACACAACTTGTATGATGATGTTGACGATGACGATGTTGACGATGATGTTGCTGATGTTAATAATGTTTTTGATAATTGGTATTTCGATCGTAGTTCCGAAAGAGAACAAATTCGAATTAAAACACCTCCAATTAAATCGAGAAAATATAATAGAGCAGCTTTTTAAATGATGATTTTGAAGAAGCGCATTTTTAAACTTTTTTTTTTTTTAATATTAACAGCTGGTTTGTTTTTTGTTTGTTTTTTTTTTTAAATACGTAAGTTTATAAAAAAAAACTTTTAAATTATTAACTAATATACGGTTGTATGTAAAGTGAATCTTTTTTCTCAATTCTGTATACTAATTAAAGGTAACTAATTTATGTAATATACACTTGAGTACATACAACCAAATTAAATATTAGAATATTGACTTTCTAGTACACTAAAACTATGAACTATGTGAGTGATGTTTTTGTTTTATTGCTAGATCTAATAATGGTGTTAATGTGTAGTGATTGTGACCTGTACGCTTAAGATTGTAAAATTAAACATAAATTACTTTGTTAATATGATAACTTGTAATGTTATCCAATTCTCCTTAACTTATTAATTTCATTGTTCACAAAAAATTTTCACATTCCCATGGACCCCAAAATGAATATACACAGTTTAATGATTTACCATTGGATTTTAGTAATAATCTTTTAATCAATTTTTTTGCAATCTGATTCTTATTTATAAACTAATAAACTGCACATACGCAATGAACGAAATCCAAGTCACTACTGGTGATGATGCAAACGTTTTCTTCGTTACGAATTACTAGCTGTTTATCAATATCGTAGATCGTCAGACTATTTATGTCCAAAATGATGGTATCAGATATTGCCTGATATTGACGGTGCAAAGGTTACTGAACTCAATATTATGTGTATATGATGGATTCATTTGCCTATCCACATGATATATTTTTGTTTCCCTTACAGGATTTCCAATTTGGGCGATTTCATGACACTACCAAGATTGTTTGAGTGACTTTCTAATAAAATGGAGGATAGGTAGAATTAAGAGCAATTAGAAAACATTTTACATACCCGCAGTTTTATTTGTGATTTGAAAATATATACAATTCCTACATTTATTCTTAATATAATTAATTTCATGATAAGTTTTACCCGTCCTGTATGCATGTATTAAATTATAAACAATGTTTTTTTTTTTTGTTTTTAATAAATTAACTAACTATGTGTTCTTTGTGGTGTTCCAGTATTTCAGGTATTAAATTTTAATTAGAATTAATAGTATTTTATGTCAACTATATTTGTACAATGATAATATAACATAAAAGATAATAAATATAGTTTTGGATTGAATTTTTTCATTAAAAAAGAAAGAAGTTTTGAATATTTATAAAAAAAAAAAAAAGACACAAATTATCATCGTCTCAACCGTTACTCCAAAGGGTGTCAACGAAAAACCGCTAATGTTGACGATCACAGATGCAGATAATAGCTATAACCATATTTAAGATGTTCAGCAAGGTGAGACCACGCCAGTTCTCGCTCATACTCTTTTTCGGCAATTTAATATTATCAACCTGCTCAGCTCACAAGGTTGGAATATCATCAGACAACCACACTTTTACCAATAATGGGATCTAATATTGATGCAATGGAATCAAAGTTTAATTTAAACGTTTCGGGTGATATGTTATCGGCGCCGCCTGTCTAACCGGTTTTAAACTGTTTAATTTTGCGCCACGACTTGAAGCAGAAGATTCGTCTTGTAGTCGGTCTTTAGTCAACTAGACTCTGATTAATAGGTCACAAAAGTACTCAATCTATTTTTCCATTTGCAGAATCTAATTTTAGATCAGCAAAACGTCCCTAAATTGAATTGAACGGTTCAGTTCTAAAACCACTGTCCATTTATTTTGTCTGCCAGACGGTAATTTTCCCTTGTTGTTCTGAATTTGCAGCGTGTTGTGCCCGAACTGCAATGTTTACAAAAAAAAAGGTACACCTACATCGCCGTTCAGTTTTATCAACCTATTTATCCAATTGATCACATTGTGTCTGCAGATTATGTTGGTTTATCGCAATCTTGACGTTTTTTCTCCTAATAATTAGATTTCAATTATTATTACCAATCCATTCCTTCCCTTCATTCATAACTAATGAAACCAAGAACATTCTCACCGACTTGTCTCAAAGCATTCGTCAAATCGCCTGCAAACCGTTGTCTTCCATCTTCATTACGAATTTTAGTAACATTTATGCGTGCAGCAGTTCTAGATTGTCTCCTTAAGCCTCTTTTTCTTATTTTTCTTCTTCGTTGCCTTATTCCTTATTCAGAGTCAAATCTCTTTCTCCACAAATTTCTGTCTTCTGCATTCAATCTGTTCCAAGTCATTTTGTACAACTTATAACCAAGTAGATTTCTTACATCTTTTCCAATATTCAAAGTCAATTTAACGCAGTATGTTTCCGGTCTACGCATTACATGACCGAACCATTGTAACTTTTAAACTGTCTCGAATATAGTTGTTTTTAATTCTACTCTTCAATGTTACACCGGATGACCGTCTTAACATTCTCATCTCCACTCCAGTTTCTTGCATATGATCTTTTTTTACAGCCCAACATTCAGAAACGTAAGTCATTGCTGGTCGAACAACAATTTCATATACCTGCCCCCTTATCTTTGAATGGTGAGTTCTCCTGTACAACAATCAAAATCTTTTGATTGGTGGTATCAGAATCAATTCAAAAAGGCAACTTTTTGATTCGTTCTGACGATAGCACAAGTAACCAAATAGATCATACAACCAACAATTAGCAACAAGTTGAGCAAATCACAGTTGGATGTACGCAGCTTAAGAGTTGCGGATGCTTATAACTGATAACTATTTGCGATTATTGGATAGATTCGAATTAAACTATTGGGAAAATGGAAAATCAGCCTATTACTGTAAAACGAATTGATATTGTTCAACATTCATTCACACATTTTCTTTTATTATATCGACGTTTCTCATCAGTTTTTATTGGAATTATCGACCTATGTTTTCAATTATTAAATTTATTTAATTGGTCTATGAATGAAATAAAAAATTAACATCTAATTAAATAATTCAGTCAGTTGTCTGTGTTTTATTGTTAATCATTAATTTTGAAAATGTTAAACATTGATCATAAAATGGTTTTAACATTCTTTCAGTGCAATAATATTGTAAGGGAAGTAAATAAGCTACATTTTCTGCAGCAGTAATTTTTAAATTATTTGTTAATGGACGACTTCGCCAAGAGATATCCTTCTGAAGAGTAAAAGAAAATAAATAACGATATGGAAATTGGAAAAATTAAATAAATAAAAAATTAATTACCTGCAATATTTCAGATCTTATAACCGGTAGACCAAATGCATTTGTAAAACAATTGATGTTTGTCACTACTTTTAATTTACAATCTCCAATTACTTTATGGGCTACCTAAACGATAGATAAAAATACTTACATTTAATAAATAAAAAATTGTCGTATGCATTTTAGAAGTAACGAGGAAACGGAAAATATAAATCTTAAAAACACAATAAATGAATGTTTAATTACATTGTTGTCGATTTGAAAATTTAAAATTTTAATTATGCTAAGGAACTAACGGATGACGCTTCTTCATTGGAAAATGTTGTAGTGAATTGAAATTAGATCGGATGCAGACAGTGAACACAATAACTTTTATTTTCAGATATAGACAATGATTGTTATAGATGAATTATAGCAAATTACTATCTCAATGAGATATGATTTGATTATCCCTGATCAATCACAATTGTATGAATTCCAATAATATTTCAATAACATTGAAAAATGATCTATACACAAGAAAATAAATAAATTTTTGTTTTGCTTACTTACCAATGTATCACAAATGGAAATCACATGGATTTTATGTGTCCTTAATAAATCATCTATGATAATACAACTGTTATGCATAATTTTTTTAATACCTTTATTTTCAAGTATATCTCTCAATTCGACAGGTACTCGGCCAATGTAAATAATATCGAAAATATAAATATGATCTTTTGTACTAAATGTTAATAATGAAATGGTTGAAATCAAGCCACATTTTACACCTTCAACATTAAAGCCAATTGTGTCCACCGTTTTTAAATGTTGGACAGCATTTTTATATAGTGGACAATTTGTGTCGTTAATGAATGTGTAATTTTCAATGTTTCTATAAATCTTAAATAGATCATTACAACAAATATTTATGTTATTATTATTATCTTCATCATTATTATTATCATTATCGCTATCATCATCATCATCACCATCGCCCTCGATAAACGTTCGAATTGATTTCAGTTCTCTTTTATGAAATAATTGAAAACCATCAATGTATGCTCTTGTATGAAAATTATAAATACTTTCCAATTTTATACACGTTTTCTTTAAATCCTGTTGCAGAAATTTTCCAATAAAACAATCATTATTTTTCAATTCAATGAAGTAGTTTTTTCCAATTACAAATTTTATGTTGTCCATGTTGGTGGTGGGCTGACACCTATAAGATCATATATTTAAAATTAGTATTTAAGTAATTAATTAAATTAATATCAACAGGTACAAGTTAGAGCATATAATTGACTTGATCATCAAGAATATAATGAATGAATTATTAACATGCCAAAATCAAATAATTGAGACACTTGTCATAAATATGTCTATGGTAAGAGTGAGGTTCACACATACAGACCATCTTCTGATTACTGGATACTAACCTTTTATTGATCAAATGTCTACTAATTAATGCATTTTATATGAGATCACTTGATTGTTAGTACCGGCAAGTAATTCTCAAACACACACTTAACTACACAAATTGTAAATTATTAAAAAATATCAAATTATAAACAAAAAGAACTGCAAAAAACGCTTCTAATGTGAATTTCGTATTTATTTATTTGTCAAATGTAATTCATTAATTAATGCATTATTACATTTATTTTCCTAATAGACAAACACGACCATTTAACAAATAAAAAAAAATTTATGTGAACATGACAGCACAAAGTATTACCACAGTGAAGACAAATATCCGTGAGTTGTTGAAAATTATTTTTCAATAATTTTAATTAATTGAAAAAGAAATAAATAAAAAGAGAAATCATTGAAAATTAATAAATAAACAAACTTAAACTAACGAAAAAAAATTAATAACAAAGACGGTACTGCGAATGCGCAAAACTAAATGTCAAAATCAGCTATATTGACATACTGATCATGTCTGCGCACTAACGAGATTACGTATTTGAGTTCTGTTTAGCGCAGCGACGAAAGGAGTTCATCCGTAATATGCGAATAGAGTATAATTTCGCCCCTTAAACTATTTGGCGGAATTTTAATTTTGAATTTTAAACCAAAATTTTGCCAAAATTCCAATTTTTTGTAATTTACAAATTATGACGTTAATTTTGATATGTAGTTTTGCCCATTCGCAGTAACATCTGTGTTTTTGTTTTTTTTTTCGTTGGTTTAACTATATTTTGAATTTTTTTCTGGTTTTATTTTCTTTATATTTTTATTATATTTTTTTCGAATTTAATATTATTGTTAAAGTATCTTCAACAGCTCACGGACATTTGTCGTCAGTGTGGTAATATTTGATGTTTTGACATATATTTTCTAATTTATTAAATGACCGTGTGTTGTTTTTATTAAGAAAATGAAAGGAATTCTGCATTAATTAATGTTTTTTTTTAAATGTATTAGCATAGGAATTGTGCTAGTGGTTTTCAAAATGAATTTATTAACAAATGTAAAATTGAATTAATGTATTTTAAATGAAATAAATTTAATATTTTATAAGCAAAAAAGGCGATGTTTAGACTTCTTTCTGTACAGGAGACTAACAAACAACATGTACTTTAAATGGAATTTACAAATAGTCACAAGTAATTGATTTTGATCATATTTTTTATGTTAATTTAAACAATTTTGCTCAAGTTCTTTTTGTGTAATGTGTATGGTATTCACACATAGTTGCAGATGATTGATAATTCGTAGATAAGAGTTGTATTAGTACCTTTGCTACTTGCAATTCAAATCGTTGTAAAATTTGGTGTACCTAAGTCTTGTAAAACTTCGAATAACATGTGTTTTGTCGTTTGTATGGTCATATTAAATATTGTACAATTATTAAACATTATTATTTGGGTAGCTGGGGGATTTATGCATAACTCTACTGAAATACTAATAATTGTAATTGATCCAATCATTTCCAGTAGGTAAGTTTCAATTATAATTATTTGAGTTTACATTTGTTACATTCATATTGGCAACGTAGTGCTGTCGAATGTACTCATGTGGTGTATAGGTTAATTAGTTGAACTTGATTTATAGCCTCCGCTCCAATATCTTGTCTTATTTAAGCAGAAATTATTTAGAAATTCTATAACACATTTATACATAATTGTCTGATATCAATCACAATCAGCTAGAGTGTAAGTTGTTATATGTAATCGGTTATTTGTTATATGTAATCGGTTATTGTTATATGTAATTGTCACACCGAAGGGAATTTGTAGATTTTTCTTATCATTGAGAAACTTTCTATTGTATGTTGAATCAGAGATTAATTTGATGTGGAATTAGTAATTGTTGCTGTATCAGTCGTGATAGTCATGGGGAAATGAAAATTGAGTATCGTTCTGACTAAACTAATGAACATCATGTCTACATGAGATTTGAGATTTAACATAATTTTGTTGTTTATAAAATTTCAGTAGATATTGTAGATGCTTTAGATCCTTATCATTAGTGATGAAAGAGTGTGATCAATTTGAAAATGTTTATTCCAAATTTCTAATTATTACCTGCATATAGTGTCATGCTGGTTTACAGAAATTACCATATTATGTAGAGGTTTTCACTCTGTTGTTACATGTTGCACATAACATCACATAATGTGTACAACACAACATCTGCATAACACATAAAATTTAATTTATTTTTTATTTACTAATTTTATATTTCTATTTTGCGTTTAATTTGTTTTAGAGCTCAATGTGATTTACAAGGACCATCAACTCAAATAACTGTACGACGATCACATTTATATGAAGATAAATTTGATAAACTTAAAAGCTGAGAATGGTTGGTAATTTTTTAAATTTTATTTTCCAATAATTTAATACACTCAATAATAATATTCAATGAAAATTTTTAATAGTAGCACCTGCTCTACGATCAGGTTTTCCTATTAAAATGGTAAACAATGTTGGTTTAGAAGAATTTGTTGGTTATAATGTTTGTTCTCAACTTATAAAAACTGCATTTGATCCAAATCGTTGATTTTTTATGTAAGATTGTCCTACATTCTTCTCACAACAACAAATAATCGTATGTATCTAATTTTGTGCTTAATTTTCTTTTTAGGATAACAATCGATAATATAAAATTTATCCAAATGCAAGTATTGGAAAAATGATTGAAGACTAACAAAAACATTATTATTTCATTGGACGTATATTAGGCAAAGCAGTAGCTGAATTTTTCTTATCAAAATTAGCTGGTACATATTCAAATGTTGATGTTCATCTATTGGCATCATTAGATCTAGTTTTACATCGTAATTTATTATTATTAAAGGCATTTGATGGTAATGTTGGTGAATTGAATTTTATTTAGAATTGAAACCAAATAGTTTAATGGCCGATTGTTTAGCAAATATTGTTACCGTTGAATGGTTAATATGTTTAATAATAAACAATTTCATTTATTATAAAAATACATACACATTATGATGGCGATTTTAATGAACATCATTTAACAATAATAATATTTTAGGATGTTGTCCTTAGTTTTGACGATTTACAACGGTAGAAAAAACAAAACGTCCCGATGCATTTACAACAAATGCATATTTCTGAGTGTTCAACAACGTGAAGGTATAAAATGTTCTTCACCATACATTAAAATTGATTTTGTACTTGCAGCTACACAATGTTTTTATCAGGTATGTTTTATTATTTGTAGTATCGGTCGATCCAATTCTACTTTGTTCGAGCGTTTGATAAACAAAAGAATTTTTTTCGAAACTGAAATTTGTTTGAATGCGTTTTATTCTGCTGTTATTTGGATTTGGTATCGTCACAATGTCCATAAATTCCTAATTTATTACATTTGGCAACATTTGTTGGAAATTCATTGGTTCTCAACCCTAGGCGAAGTGTCAAATATGTTGTAAATCAACTTAAGTCCAGAAAAAATGACGCTCTACTAACATCTGATTAATGTGACAGGTTTTACACTCTGTAATCATATTTGAAATATTAGAAAAAATCAAAAAACAAAACAATAAATAATAATTTAAAATAATCTATTTAATTTTTTAAATTACAAACGAATCTACAGCAACACAAATAGAACTATAAACATTAATTTACATCAAAATCAATCATTTTTCGCTTTAAATTCCACCAAACATTTGAAAATCCAATATCAACAATTCGTTCATGAAATTTTAAATATTCTGGTTTCATATATGGACACATAGCCTTATAAATACCAAGTGATTTATCGTAATTATCAATCCACAAAAAAGATATAATTATTAAATTTAAATGTCTTACAACACCTTCATTATAGCAACGTTCAATGAACTTTATATGATTCGATGCAATCTTATTTTGACATGATTCATTTACCAATAACACTTCTGTATTGTATTTCCTAAATTGTTCTAGGAATTCAACTTCGTCAGGATTTGTACGTGCACAATAATAACCTCCAGTTAATATGCCACCATAAATTGATGATTTCAAAGGTTTATTTCGGATTTGTTTTCCAACATCTTTAAAAACGTCACTATAGTCTCGCATTAAATTTTGCCAATATAGTAACCATTTTTCAACTATTGTTCCTTTATATTTTTCTGGTAAGACAAATATGGTTTTCAATTTATTATTTACTTTACTTGGTAATTTAATAAATTGTGCTACTTGATTTTTATATGAAATTATTCGACCTGACATTTTATTTTGTGCCCAAATCAAAATATTTGAATTTGTTTAATTAATGATGTAACATAATTTGATTTTATAATATAATTGTATATAAATTTTGTATCAACAAAATTCACTTTATATTACTACTAAAACACAATTTTTTATTGTAATTTCAAATATTTCTGTATATTTTAATAAATTAATAAAACGTTTTGAATGTCGGTTTTCCAAAAAATAAAAATAAATATGAAAATTGAGGTTAGGTGATTTAAATTGACAGATGTTTGCAACGCTATTATTTTTATATGCGACCAATACTAATACTTCTTTCATTGAGAACGCTAAATAGCGGAAAATATGTAAAGATAATTCTGAGTCACAATAATATCGAAATGTATTTGGTGAAGAAATTAAGGAAGTACATAATAAATTTATTTATGTTTTACGGGCTGCATTTTCAGATCATCCAAAAATTCAAATTGAACTTATTTATCCATTAATTACAGTATCGACCAGAGTGCTGACCGAACATAGTTAATACTAAAATCAACTAACATTCCAATTGCTTGTAACTAACTCACTTAGAAAAATAAATAAGCTCGGTAAACTATCATCTAATAATATTGAATCAGATCGAAATACGATGACAATGTTTGCCCTACGAAAACGGACACGATGTTGAACAGCACCTACACTTCACTCCATCCTCTTCCAATGGGACTTGCCTATTTATTGAAGGTTCTACTTTATTTATTACTTCGCCGCTGACTGAAATGTCGTAAGCGAAGTGTCATAGGATCTTCAAATCGGCCGATTATACCCGATCTGTTACCATGCGGTTCAGTGTTTACTTTAATCATAACCCAGTCCCAGACGAGAAGGAGCAATAGTGGTGACAGTATATACATCCCAGTTTTACACCCGAATATGCTTTTAAAAAAATCACCAATCATTTCTCATGGCAAAACTTTACATTACGAAGTACGATATAGACCGCATATCATATTCATCAGTTTAGACGGTATTCCATAACATTCTACTATTTCATACTATTGAAAAATAACAATAAAACAAGATGACAAATAACATATATAATGGCGTCAGTAATAGTTCGTATTGTATTGATATAGTATGTGTAAAATCAACCAGGTCTGAAATCTGCCTGTTCCCTTTGAATACCCGGTTGCAATACTGATCCGGTTGTGCACGATAATGTCTATAGCACAATTTTTTAAAAACTGAAAGTCATTCATTTTCATTCCCTCTAAATGTGACCCATTCAACTACCCAAGCTATATAGCAATTACTTCAATTTTAACGAAGTTCTTGGGAAAACTCATTAACTTTATAATCGAAAATATTCTAGAACATCAACTGTATATATGATAAGTTAAGATAACTGACCTTTCTAGTAGAATTCTGCACACGTATATCACGTTTGGTAAGCAGCGGGTGCTCACACTCGATATATTAAAGATGTTTGACAGAGTTTGGCATATGGAATAGGGCATGGCTGGAAAATTGGATATCAGACTTTCTGAAATATGAACGAGTTGTCCGGGATTAATTTTGTTGTACATAATGTTGTCCCTAAGCTTAAACCCGAATTTACAGTTATGCTGATGACAGTATATATCTACTCTGCATCATTTTTATTATTTCAACAAAAGGTCAAGTGGGCTCATGATGAACATATTTTGCCTGAAACTATGGATAATTATCTTAAAAATGATTTACAGATAAACTTTTGAGGTGTACAAAACTTGTAAAATTCAATGCAATTTAGACATTATACTATGTTTACAATAGCAAAACAGGCTGCACCTGGTTCGTTTATAAATATTGATTGCAATTTGTTGCTCTACACATCTTGATTTGTTTCTTTTGGAATGATGTTTGTTATATGTAAAAAAATATTTTACAATAGATGGTGTTGCTCATATAAAACAACAAGTATCAACTTCCGCGTACAAAAGACTGTTACACTATGTGCAGATTTGAAGTTGAAGTTGCGAATTTTTAAACTCAATATAGTGATTTGTAAGGCATTAAGAGAAGAACAAAATTGCCAAAAGTAGAAAGTGGAATTGGATTGACCGTCATTCACTAAGGCAATCAGATGATATGTTGTTCTAGCTAATGATGACACAATTCAGAAACTGTTAGAAATGGTCTGATTCATAAAGAATGTTGAACATTTAAGGATATAAATTGGATTTATTCCTATTCTGTTTTATATCAGTCTAATTAGTAGTTTGCTTTTATCAATTGTTTATATACTTTTTCGATATAATAAATCAATGGGTGGGCCAGTTAGCTAAAATCAAGGTGGAGTGGCGTTTGTTTAGAAGCTTCTATTTTTTACTAAAAACATTTGAATTAAAATTCTATTATAGAACTTTTCCTATTACAAAATATTCATGTTTATAATTCATTCCATATTCGATAATTAAAAGGTATATTATTTATTGTAATAATAAATAATATTGATAATATTGATGTGTATCATCTATAAAAGTCATTAAATTTCTAAATTGGAAATAACTTTTTTTATTTCTCGTCGATGACAAAATATTAAATTAATTTTCAAAAACTATAAAACGAATAAATTAAGCCGGCATATTGTCAAAAGGAAATCCTTTTTGGAATGAAATATATATAAGAAAGAACAAAAAAAAATAATAAATAAATCGATATAGTTTTTTTCTTCTTCTTTGAGATCCTATAAAAAAAAAAAAAAATGTACCCCATGGGGCTAAAATAAATCATACCAAATCATATTTTGAAATATTCAGTTTTTTATTCTTCAAAGCATTAACTTATTATGTATTTATATGTGTTATGTTTAATCCTACGTATATACGAATATGCTTTGAATTCGATAACAACAGGTAGATATAATATAATTTACCTATAATAATATGTACATAAACATGATAATAATTAAATTGATGTAACATCAAAGATCTGTGGTCATAATATGTAGAATGTATAAATATTGGACCATATGAAGACAGGAAAAGATGTTCAATATACAATTCTCATCTTACTATTTCTTGAATTTTGCATTCATCTCGGATGTCATCACTTCTGACTCTATTTCTGAGTGAATGACCGGTGATAGCACGTAAGATCTTCATATCTGTTGTCCTCATAAGTTTTTTAGTTTTGGAGGACGTATCACTGCGCGGGTTTCCATTGTATATGTTCAATGGCTTTTACGCACGTTTTATATATTCATACTTTACTTTCTAGCAAAATGAACGTATTTCTCTAAGCGACTTCACAAAGGCATCCATATATTGATGCAGCCTTGTTGATAGCGTACCCAATGTAACGGAAGCTCATAACATACTCAATTGGTATGTCATCTACTACCACCAGTTTGAATCTTATTGATTCTTTGGCTATAACAATTGATATTGTTTTCGTTGTAGATATCAACATATTTAAACACAACAGAGCAGCATCGTCCCCATAACAAATAATACTGATCAGCTGTTTTCTCATTCTATAACCAATTCCAGTTGATTTCATTTTCAGCTGTTTTGCTGGATGTCATTTTCTTCCAAAATTTTTATAACAACGTCAAGTTATGGATACGGTCGAAAGCTTGTGTAAGATCGATGAAGCACATGAAAATCGGTATGTTGTATTCAATAGACTATTCCACAAATTGTCGTAATATGAATATCGAATTATAATAGTTACTCAGAAAATTCTAATTTTTAACATCCATTAATTCACTTCAAAAATGTATTCGAACAAACAGAATATTGAGTAATAATTCTTGAAAGTACAGTTAATTAAATATAATTGCATATGCACTGTTGTTATTTTCTTTAAATGAAACTTACACCCACTGAATTCTTAGAATTTTATGTGTTCCGTACATAGGAACAAAATGAAATATTCTAGGAAAGGTTTTATATCTTCATAGAAATCATATACTAAAAAATTTTCAGAGAATAAGTTCCCATGACTAATTTTACATAACTGTGTGATCATGGTAAACACCTGCCTAAATGACACAAAAAAAACTAACTCACGAATAAGGTGAATCAAATGGTGTAAAAATGTGCTATTTAAAATACTTAATGGGAGGTCAAATTTCGAAATCTATTTCTTCACAAGTTTTTGTTTTGTAAAAATCGATTAATTTTGTAAATGTTGGAGGTGAATATGGAACATTTCTAGATCACGTCTACAGTACAAAGAAACAGACTCATCTGAGCCTTAAGTATAATACAGTATATATCATTACTTTTTTTAAAAAAATGTTTGGATTAAAGCGAAACTCTGCTAAAACTTTCACACTTTGAACTTCTTTCCAACACTTATTAATATACATAATTCTCGTTTGTAGGATAGCGTACTGACCACCAGGAATCCCAAAGATGTCCCAGAAGATTTTTAAATAAAGTATTTAAGTGAATGAATTACTGTCAATATTAAATGTTCGACTAACATATATTCAGGTTGCTTAACCTATAATTTCCTCCACGCGGTACTACCGGAAACATGATCACACAATATACCAATTATGGCGTGTGGATATCTTTCCCGACTGAGTTTGAGATCTCTTGAATAATAACCAATTACATGAATGATTTATTCGCTTAGTTTTGAATTTGCCATATGAGTACTATAACGGATAATACACTATTTCGAAGTTACTTTTAATATAAAATTTCACTTTTATTTTTGTATTTTTTTTTTTAAGGATTTATAGCCCTCATAAGTAGGCGCATATATAGACATATTGAAAATATAATGCCACTTCCAAATTATTATATACGGAACCATGTATTGAGTGAGACTCGAGACACAAAGAATCAAAAAAAAAAAACATGACAGGAAATTTACCTCAGAAAATTCTACTTCGTACGTCACATTAGACTTCATGTCACAATTGTGATATTATTTTCCTTTTATTTTTCTTTAATTTTTCTGAAAAGAAAAATGCTGCACTCTCATTTTGGGTTGAAATTAGTTTTTAAGATTGTCCCATTTAACTTTGTTTTGTTCATGCTTCATGTTTTTTTATTAATCGAGCACAATCGGCACAATGCTTTCCTATTTTTTTGAATTAAAATTTATTTTATAGAAATAAATGCTCAAAAAAGTATGGCGAGTACGAGTACTTTTGTAGCATAAATATAAATATTAAAGGACGACAATAAAAAGAAAACAAAAAGTAAAACTTAAAAGGACTAATCCAATAAATAATATCTCATTTCATAAATTTCATAAGTGCTCATTGTCATTGCCGTTTATTTTTAATAACTAGCAGCAAGAGAATAGGAATTATTAAAAATATCAAATTTCAATTATTCCTTTATTATATACAAGGAATTTGTCATATTCGTCATAAATGAAATTTACCTATTCAGAACATAAATCTCATTCATAAATCATTTGAATTTACCATATATAAAGCATTCGCATTGATGTGATGCCAAATGGTTCTGCAGTGTAACATGAGAAGCAATAACGAACCTCCCATCATTTTCACCGACTGAAATGAAATTTTCGAAACTTTTTCATATAATATTATTAATCCATTATGTATAATTGCTTCAGTTTCAAATGGTCATCCAGATTTCTTTGCAATTTGACAGAACTTTAAGACGCCGATATAGATTATCGTTTTATAATACAAATATTACGTTTGTTTGAGATTTAGTTATTCGTTATATCATTATCATGCTGTCTGCATGTAGGTCCCTTCCAATATCTTCGACATGTTTCAATGTTGTTCTTACTCTGCCTCCAAATATATAGACTGTGTATATGGCTAGAGGAGTTTCAATCTGTAAAATTCTGAAACCGATTAAACAGCAAATTACTATAAAATATAAAGAAATCAGTGGCAGTGGCAGTATGTGCTATTAGTTAATATAGCTGTATCTTACTTGGATTGAATTTTACAAAATTTGATAAATCATAAGAGGATAGTTCATAGTTTTACGAAAACAATTAATCATAACCCAAATTAACCTTCTATTGAATTAATAAGAATGATGTAGAATACTGTGATCAGCATAACTGTAAACTAGGTTTGAGGTTAAGGACAATTTGTAATTAATAAAAATAACGATAATAGCACACGGAATACTGGAAAATCCCTGCATCAAGTTTGAAAATAACAGAACTGATACATACCATCCTGTATTGAACAGATTTTCAGAAAGTCTGAGATGCTATAACAAAAATCAGGATGTCAACTTTGTTAAAAATTTACCTTTGTATCCAAAGCTTTATATATATATATATATAAGCTTCTAGTCCACATTTTAACAAGGTGTCTCATAATGTCATCATTATACACCCAAAACTGTATTGACGATCATGATTAATATTATCTCCAAATACGATAAGATCTTGTATTTAATGATTTTTTCTACGTCATCCGATAAAATTATAGTAAATATTATAGGTCTGCTGTTAAATGATTCAGGGAATTTTGCTTAACATTTGCTTTGTGTGTGTAACGAAGTGGCAGCGATACTATGGTCAGAATACCAATTCTTCTTCATATCTTATTAATATCGATATTTTAAGGAATTCTGTATATGACTCCCGCAATCAAATATAAATAGACTCCATTTTGAATTTGACACCGTTAAGTGATCAGATTGGTGTTATTTGAGAACATGGCAGCCAATATATTTGCTAGATTTATAGAATTTCAGACGGTATTAGAATTTGAATCAATCTACACAGAGGCGTTAATAAAGTTGCAACTAACACCACCAGCCAGCATATGATGAAATGGCATTGTTTTTTTTCAGTCATTTCTATATAACAAATATGCCTCCTTTTAATTTCTTACTGCATCCGCATACATTTTTTATCGAATCAAGATTTTGAATCCTTTTTTACGAATTTATCCACATTTGGAATAAACATTTTCATTCATTTCATCTTAACTTCTCTCAATCATTTAGGTTCTTCATAAGAAAAAAAAAAACCTTTCATGTGGTTCCTCAAATGAATTCTAATCTACATAATATAAAAGTAGGGAATATTTGCGAACTTAAATTCGGATAATCTTTTAAATAGCATATCATATTTTGGACAAAAATTGCAATGATTATCTATGAAATTCAAGTGTAATCACCAGTTGTGATTTGAGAGTATAAGATGCTACAAATAAGTATACATAAAAATCATCAGTTCCACTTTTAACGTTTAAAATAATTAACTAAATTTAATTACTGGGTTTCATAAAGAAATACTTTTGGATGAGAATTACTGTGTGGTCTTGTATTAGAGACTATATTGTACATTCCATCCATTTAATGAAATGG
>JANSTX010003583.1:0-21480 GCA_027564355.1 Penthetria funebris
CCAGTGCCGCGAAATACTATAACGTTACATTTTGAATAATTTATTTTTAACCTCCATCGTTGCATCCATTTATTTATAGTGTCCAAGTGTACATTCATGTGTAGCAACTTGATACGTGGTCTATATTATTTTGTATAAAGTCATATCATATGGGCGACTTCAATGTATGAAATGAAAATAACCCAAATTTAAATGAAAAACTATAGGCACAAATTCTTCATTCAATGAACGGAATTGAACTACGGAAGTTCTCATAAGAGATGTTTGTATTTATTTTGCAATGACCACTATTTGCTTAATTTAAAACGATGATAGTATATATCTTTAAATAAATATTATTCATAAAAAATAGAGTACATTAATTTATTATTTACATATTTATTCACGAGTAATACACGGTTCTATCATATACAAGTTTTGTATATCCATTTTTTTCTGTATATTAGGTTTTTGTACGACTCTTACGAAATTCTATGTTTACAATTTATTTTAAACAAAAATGTAGGCATACTTACTGTTAGGTGTCGAAGTTCTAAAGTGAACCGAAACTAGTTAGTGACATCACCAATTTTTTTTTTCCTTAAGTTTTGTGTTGCTAAACATTTGCAATAACTTTACAATATGTGATAAATTAAATATACATGTTATTGTGGGAATGAATAATTTTTCATTAAGTGCCATTTTTTATGGGTCCATTAAAATATTCAAATTAAATAAAGTATAAAACAAATAGTCATACTAAAACGATTAAAAGAAATTTTGTTAAATTTTATAACCTTTAGATTTAAGGATAATTTAGAAAAGAAATCTTCACAATTGTTGGTTTACGCCAACATGGTTGCAAACTTTGAGTTAAAAAGCTTATGAGGAGGTTTCATTGCATTTCAAGGACCTATAAGATTTAATTAGAGATATGGATGATTATAAAAAGTACGACACATGTGCTTTCGACTAAAAAAAAAAACTTTGTCATCTTTGGCGAAAGATTGAAACGGTTACATTTTTGTTCCATTTGCCGGACAAGAGGTGTCAATAAAATATTCGAATATCTAGTTTAAAAAAAAAGTTAACTATTGAGAATATTTCTATGTCTTCAACGTACCATCGACGTCATTTTAGTATTCTATAAATTCGAGTCCAGATTAAATAAAAGAATCCATTAATATAAACTGAATATTTTTAACATTTTTTTACGCAAATAAAATTTTAGGTAGCTAATAAAAATGTTCCCTTTCAATTATTTGAGGTACTACTTCTTCGATACCACCATATATTCGATTAATTGGTGTGCGAACCGGTTGTTAAATGTTTTGAATAGTATACCATAAACTTATAAGTACCTTATTATAAGTTCTTCTAAATACTTAGTTAAAAGTTCTTCTAAATGATTCCGTTGAACAAATTTGTAGAGTTGCGTTCCAATAAAATAGAAATTGAAAACTAGAAACAATCGATTGAATCTCAGATACAATTATAAATTCTATTTATTTATTGAACTTACTAGAATAATTCTACATAGCTATAGAAAACTATTGAAATTAATGAACATTATCCGTGGTCTATCTGCAGTTTAGAATGTTGTATTATAACAAAAACACCAACATATTTTAGATTAAGTTATGACAAATGTAAACAATGGTATGGTAAGAAATAGGATCTAACTAATGAACTTCAGGCTCTTAGTTTTAACGACGAAATATATTAATACAATTGGAGGCATTCTTGAGAGTGAAATTACTTAACATTATCTCTTCCATGACAATATTATATATATTACTGCTACTATTTTATAGTCGCAGAAATTAGAAAATGGCGAATATCATCATGCCTTAAATTCAATAGACACGATATCAGATTGATTAGAATCTTCACATTAACAGTAGAACGAATAAAATTACCTAAATATATAAGAGAGTTTGAGTATAAAATGCGGAGGGATAGGTCAATATAAGATCAACCATAATTAATTAGCTATACATTAGAATATTTCAGTAGAGTGATACATCTATCTCCAGCTATCTAGTTTATCGTTGAAATGTTTGTTCAACCAGTCGATAAACACGAGATAAACACCATCTTTTTGTACTCGACCACATGCCATTACTAACACACTGACATATCTCGTGATCGAAATACCGGTGGCACCGCGATGGTTACACCTCAATGATAGTCGGTTGACTAAAATTACGCAAAATTAAAATTATTTCAATCTATGAATATTGTGAATGTGAAATTCTAGATTAAATCTAATCTAATAAATAAATTGTAAATTAAATTATTTATTAAATCATAAAATAAATTAAAATCAATTAAATGGACATTTGGTTGCGTGACAAAATGCTATAAATCGAGCAATTCAATTAAGTACAAATAAATTTCTTTCTCGTCTTGATAGTTTTCAAGGTATAAAACACAACAGAATATACTCGTATGCAGATTTTTTATTTATTGCAAAATAATGTTTTCATATGAACCTTCATATGAACATAATTTATGCAAATATCACTAGTACGTTGAAATTAATTTGGAATTTTGAATCTTATCGGTAACTTATAAAATTTATATAAGCGCCTTTAAGGTAATTTAAAAGTATATGCTTATAAATTCAAATTTACCTAATAACATCAATATGTAAGTTTCGTGATTATGTAATAATAAAATATTTATAGATTGATATTTGATAAATAAGAATATAAACTAACTTCTGAGACACGCAAGATATTTTGCAGTATTCTACAAATTAAACATGTGCATATGCCTATTGCATGAAATTGCAAATTTATTTTTAAAACTAATGATAACATCAGATCACCAACATATTCACCAACATATTTCGAGCTTTACATCAATATTGTTATGTAGGTGCAGCTCTCACAATAATAAATTGTTCATTCTAATGTGTATGAACCATGTAGTGGAACTCTAAGCACTAATAACGAGAACCGGACTTCGATGATCTGTTAATCTAGAAATATGTAACAGTTTAATTACATGTCAATTGATACATCAGTTGACTTAATTAGCTAATATAATATTCAATTCTTGGTTACGCGCAAACATCTTTCTAATTCTACCTAACGTTGTAGCGTATCACTTATCTATTTCTCTACATAGTTAATATATTCATTCTTTCGTCTTATATATTGTGATTACATACAAATGTAACTTGATTTCCTCAATTGATTCTATGATTTTTCCCTCTCCTAAAATCCCTCAGATAGACTATAAACAGACAAGGTCTTCTTCTTCTTTCGGTAGACCTGTGTCTTTTTAAAAATTTACTTTTGAGATGCGGATGTCAAAATTTCTCGTCATCTCTTCGGAGGTTTCATTCCATTTTCTGGTTCTCGTCCGTCTTATATTGTCTTGAATTTGACTTTCATTTCGGATATCATTACTTCTGACTCTTACTCTAAGTGAATGACCTTCATTTCTGTTGTCCTCATAAGTTGTTCAGTTCTAAACGTATCACTTCTTACTTTTTTCTGTGAAAAAAGCAGACAATTTGAGATTCAATATTGTTCCAATTATATATTTATATTGTTTTTAAATTCAAATTTCATACTTAGTAGGCCATTGTAGACTGGTATGTTTATGGTAGCTATGTACTGGTATGTTTATGGTAGCTATGTTATGAACACTGAGCTGTTGTTTTCTTACTGAAATATTCCGCCACTATGCATCAATATGCAAAGTTCGATTGTTTGAAAAAAACATCGCTTCACTAAGTGTTCATTTGAACACACCCGCAATAACCGGGTATGATTTGATTCATAATTTTTGCTATAAACACATGCCATTGACATATATACTGTGACCGTATTTCCAGTGATAGAACTATTGTTTAAATAAATATAACAAATCAAGATGGTTAATAGAGTGCTTAATAACAGACCATTCCCATAAATATATTAAATTCATTAGTCATGACAAATATTCAACCTTAATCTTTGAGCTTGCTTCCAGTGTCTATTGAAAAATTCTATCATTGGATGTCTTTCTTATGTACTCCTATGTAAGTTTTACATAACTTTGACTGTGCCTACATGTCATATGATTATTTTAAATTATAGTTTGTATATTTTCTCAAATTAATAAAGTTTTTAAAATTAAATTATTATATAAATATTGATGATTAATCTAACAATGAAGGTTATTAAAGTAGTATGTCTAAAAATGGATTGTCTGGCAAAATAAATAAATGTTCTATAATTAGCATTTAATTTATTGCCCTTGCTTTCAATAAACAATATTTTATATTAATAAAATTACATAAGTAATTAATTTTTTTAAAATAAAATGTAAGGATTTTTTATGATTGTAAAAAAATTCTGCTTAAAAGGAACAATAATTTGAGTACAAATAGAAAATGTGATTATGATTTATGCATAAGAATGCTTTCCAATTTTATGTTCTTTTTTTATTTATACTGCTGTTACGGAATGGTACAAAAAATGTATTTTTAAATAATAAAAAAGAAATACATTTTTCCATAAAAAACATAAAAAAAATATAGGTCAAACATTTTACCAAAACGAAACAATGTGCTCAACATAAATATTCCAAATAACCTAGCTATAGGTTTATATTAGGCCAAAGATATCAAATTTGTTTATTTCAATCATAAATTCACCTTTATATATTTACAACTTCTAAAATTAGTCTTCATTATTAACGACCCTTTGGGTTGCAATAGGTCATTTAATGTTATGAAAAGTTTTATATTAACCTACACCATCATATGGAATGATATACAAGTGATTTACAGAATCATATGCTGATTCTCTGTAAGATCAGAATAATTGCAAAATTATTAAAACCTAAGGCTCTAGAATATATTCAAAAAACAAATATGGTTACAACTTAGAATCTTAAACAATTAAAAGAAAATATTAATAACGCAACATAAATGGTTGGACAAATGGAAGTAATATCAATGCTAAACACAAAACGAAAGTTTACAGAAGAATTGAAGATTTTGGCAACGGAAAAACGGTGCGTACCTAAAATACAGAAGTCTAAAAACCCCAGTAGAATACAGAGTATATAAACTCATTAAAAACGGAATTTATGCCAAAATAACACAAATAAAAATAGAATACTGTAAGCGATTTAGTAAATACATGCAACGTGATTTGTATGGTGGACAAAAGAAAATTTGGAACTTTCTCAGAAATAGAAATAAACCTGCAAATGAATACATACACCCAAATTTCATCAGTATCCGCTGTAAGCGATTTAGTAAATACATGCAACGTGATTTGTATGGTGGACAAAAGAAAATTTGGAACTTTCTCAGAAATAGAAATAAACCTGCAAATGAATACATACACCCAAATTTCATCAGTATCCGCTGAAGAACTACCAGTATTGTTTGTCAATAAATTCAGGGTCAAATTATTTACCACGACAACTGACATTAATGTTTGAGTTAATGGTCATACACTTATTAAAGTCGTACGAATTGAAAGCTATCAAATAAGTATAGGTCAAGAATTCAATTACTTCTCAAAAGTTACGTGATCGAGACTGAGGAAATACATCTCAAATATATCTTAGTTTTATGTATTTGCTGATGACAAATAAATTATTTTCAAACTTATCTTAAATACACATTTTTTGTAGGTTTATTAATTGCATATATGTGATATTTCAATTCAAATTCATGATCATTTTATTTACATAAATAAATAGACTTAAATAGTCCTAACATACATTTGTTTTGTGCAACCTGTTATGAATATCTGTCGTTCAAAGGTAATGTACATATAAATAAATTACTTTCAATATTATTAATAATTGTGCAATTTTTTAAAATGGATAATAATTTTTATTCAGTTTTATATAATCAATTAAAGGCACTACGATATCACTTTTCGTAAAATGTATGTAACCTGAAATGTGAACTTAAATAACTATAAATGAGATTTATCAACTGGCTCAAATGTCTCCAAATGTATTCCACGATAGGTAATAACTTAGATAGATAGATTGTTGTGAGAGTTTATAGACTTTACATTCTACCATTAATGCTACCCAAAGGATATATTGTGGATGCTCTAACTTTTGATGAAGTCCAGAATATGCTCGGAAGATTCATCTTCATTATTGCAATATCTACAAGTATAATCATCAAATTTACCAATTTTAAATAAATAATATTTCATTTCACAATGTCCCGTGTATATGCCAGTGATAGTTCTTAAGTCATTTTTAGTCAACTCAAGCATCTTTTGTGTTGTATGCCTGGAGTAGAGTTGCAGAAACTTTTTCGCACAATTGTGGCCTGTAATGTTATCCCAGTATGTTTATCATTCACTACCCTCGCAATCTTTAATAGCTGATTTGATAGTATACATAGGTAATAACTAAGTTATTCGAATATATTTTCGAAAGCAAGGACGTTATCATTTATAACATTAAAGTCTTTTATAGTTGATTTTAATTTTAAATTGTGCTAGTTCATAGTTTCTTCATTGTTTCAACCATAGTGTAAGCTTTATGATACATCCTATAAAATATCAAAAAAATCGTTTCTAAATCTAATTTAGTTTTTTTTTTATACCAAGTAGGTTATTTCTTTATGTACAAATTTCATTATGTCTATGCAAATCCTATAACTAACACGAAACGTGACTTTAGGATTTAAAAATCAATTTCTTTTCTCAAAATCATGGTATTAATTTTACCGTAAAATTATTAATTTAATTCAACATTTATTTAATTTTCAGATATCAATAGTTGATCCGATTACCGATTTAGAACAATCACCAACAAAAAAAGTTCAAAACCATAAAAGAAAGCTTTCTAAACGATACATAAATATGGGAGCTGGTTTTGAACAACATGAATGGACACCCACAAAACGGCGAGGTCCAATTTCAGCAGAAATCAAAACACCTGGACCTGATGCATTTGTATTACCATCATTATTAGGTAAATATATTTAATGTTAGTTTCGATATTATATAATTACATATTTTACTCTTTTATCATTTTTTCCTTCAAAACTCGGTAATGTTATTAATTTACTGCTTCCCATATATAACCAAAAATAACTTTGAAATATGTTGAACCGACACTTATGCCTGTATTTGGCTGGGAGGTAAATATAGGTTAATCAACCTTAAGATGTTATTCTGCCACCATTAATTATTATATTAAGCTAAATATTATAGTATAATTAAATATTTTTGGACCAATTTGAAAGAATTCAAGTCAATTAATGCGATTATAGCTAAAAACATCATCTCAATGATGTTTAATGTTAAAAAATTATTTCGAATAGTACAGTATAGTCGAATAGGAGAATCATTGTCTTATTTTTATTGACTTGAGATAGTCAGACTTACACACAGTTTACAGTATAGTATTTTCAACTAGTGGAAAACGGTCAATTGTACTTGATTACAGTTGACGTGATATTCGCATTAGAATTAACAGATGGTAAACTTGAATTTGCAGTGATTTGTCTCCTGTGTGCAATATTTTCAAAGTGGTTTATTTCTTCAAAACTTATATATCGGTTAAACTGATTCTCTACATCTCTTCTCGTTCTGATTTTATTGTTTACGCATTATTAAAATACAACTGAAATTAGTTGCACTCTAGAACTATAGATATTTGCGCAATTTTTTGCTAATTGTGTATGTCCATTTGGTCTATTTGATCAATTTGGTCACCTTAACAACTCGGTTATTTAACGAACAAAAGTAATGGATCTGCAAAATTTTAGGGTGTAATAATTACTTTTTGAAATTAAATAAATTTACTTAACTTTGACACTTTAGCTTTTGATACATTACTAATATTTTTATGCATAATTTTATAAATTAAATTATATGTATATTTTTAAATTTTTAATCTTTAATTAATTGAAAACGACTTTTTCGGTATGTTACTGTCATGATTTGAAGTAGTAATATATGTTATGATGATATACGAGTTTATATGAAACCGACGAACCATTACCATATTACGTATTAAATACATGTTTATAAGGAGTGCTAATATTTTTTGATATTTATTTTTAAAAAATATCATATATTTTAAAAAATGACATCACGTTATACTTGTATAATCTTAGTTTATATAATTATGCCTATTATGTAAAATAATTGAATGGCAAACAAATACAATTAATTATACCCATTAAATTAAGAGAGCAATAAATACACGTGGTATCAATAACTTCAATACAATTAATTATATATTGACAATGCCACTATATCGTCATAATATTATGTAATTGATATTTAGTACAGATGTTTCATAATCATTTTTACAAATCAGTCATTTAATTGCGAACACACTGGAACTCTGAAAACTGCATTAAAGTCTGCCAGAATGATTTTATTGTAGACTTTAGAACAGTTATCTTATAATTTAATTTTATTAATTTAATGTCATCTGATCGTGGTTTTAAAATATAGGTATTAGCGTCTTTTTCGTGGATTTGGTGAATAAACATCTCACCAACAATCTCATCTCACCAACAATCTAGGTAACTGTGGATTTACACACCACTTTACCGAATTATTACACAAAATGTAGAAATACTGGTATAATATCTGTACCGATAAACACCAAAATAACCAATTATTTGTCCTGTTATTCATGGACGGTACTTTGGCGATTTTTTCAAAAATGATTGAAATGACAGAATTAATTAATGTTTTACGTTTATTCATCTAAATGAATTAGTGGATGATGAACAATATTGTCAACCGATGATAGTATTATTGGATCGAAAATATGTACTGAGCCGATAATTTTGTGAAATTGTTAAATATTTTATACATGACTGAAATTCACAGGAAGTAAACGAACAATGTGGCTATAATCGTCATTATTCGGTGTACTACTGGTATTATGGAATATCAAATTCAATATTCGGTCTACTACTGATATTATGGAATATCAAACTAAGGTGTTAATCAGGAATCTTGGATAATGACAGTTGTTGGTTTATGTAAGGTCACCCGATGATTATGGTAATTAAATACAAATTACTGTGTAAAATTTTAAGTTTGTTTGAATATAACATTCGTCATGATTTCTAAAAACTTGTGTTTTATTCAAACTGAACATTTAAAGTGGGTGGAATTTTAATGTGGAAAAATGATAATTAATTTAAAAATATAATTTCTATTTATTTTGAGTAAAACAAATAAAGGATGTTCTCATGTGCATCAGATGGTGGTAAGGTAAATCATAACTAATAATAAACTATAACGTGTATAGTAAATTCTGTTGTTCGTCAAGTTTATCAAAAAAATGCCCGTGTGGGATTCAAATTATAAAATAAAAACCTCCAAATTAGATACATTCAATTTCCTGTGCAAGTAAATTAATTTCCTTGCAAGCATTTTTTTTATGTCGTTAGTTATTCCCATTCAATTGAGTTGAAAGTCGTAGGCAACTAGAATTGAATTAAGTTATTGTCTAAAATAAATAATCCAAAATATTTTAATTAAGGTTATTATTATATTTACTGACTTAGTTGGGTGGGTGTCATTATATTATATTCCAATAAATTATTTTTAATGTTTTTACAGAAATTTAATGAATTAATTACATTAATAATTTAAACCGAATCAATTACATTATAGTGAATAATACGACAATTATTAATTTTGTTTATACACTTAAATATCTGTTGTCATTTCAATTGAGTTGAGCGTACTAAATTTATTTTCAAATCAATACCTTATATGTATTGTATCGCCTAAAGACCTAATAAGAAGCATCAAAAGTTGCGACTGAATATCTAACAGAGTCGCTGAATGTGCAACTGCTAAATTGTTGAACACAGCGTAATCATATTTTGAAAATTTTAGATTATCAAAGTTGCTAAGTATACGGACTGAACAAACGTCGAAATTTTTGCGTGGAAACGAAAATTGGGTACTTTCTGAAGTGTTTTTTTTTTTATTGTTTAGCAATATGTAAACAAAAGATATGGTGAGGGGCAAGTTCATAATAATTTTAATAACTAAATTGATATACTTTAAAAGCAACTAAGTTATCTGTGCCTGTGATGGTTGGAACTCTGGTATATCTCCAAATGATCACTCCACGGTCGTTTTTATAGGCCAGAGCGTTAAAGTGGTGAATGATTAAGTGTACCAAACAAATGGTGTAAAATATTGCGTTAATCACTTAGGTACACAAATAATTTAGTTCTAACCGCAGGACACCCCCAGTCAAGATCGATACCACCCCGAAAAGTTTATTTGGCTCAATAGTTTTTTTTTTTTACAAAATCACGTTTCATTATTAAGTTCGTTGGCAATGGGCAATGAATTTCACAGGTCCACACTCGTTAAGCGTGAAATACTTTTGAGGCGATAGGTAACCATATCGGACTGTTTTGATTCGCATTACTTCTTTCTGCAGATAACTAAATTCTACTTTAAAGGAATAAATTTAGATAGAGCCTACCACTTAAGATATTATCTTAAAGATCTTAGATTTCATCAACATCTGATCGAATAATAATTTTTAATTACACTAACGACAGTTCATCGATACTATAGTAATATTGTTTATACGATTAAATATAAAACTAGTATTTACTAGCGTTCCATTAGTATACTATACTTTCGTTAACTTTAATTTCGTTATTTGATTTTTATGAGTTCATTAAAGTTTTAGACAAGTTTTTTTTTCTTATTTTGTAATAATCATATATGTACATATTTTTAAATTAGGTTATAAAAAAATATCAGACTCACTAAAACCAACAGCTGCATCTTACACATTTGGTCGCAAACATAGACACACAGATAGATATGAATCAGCAGGACCAGGACCAGCATCGTATAATGTATCCGGACTTAGTGCTAAAGGTATGTATTCTAATAATGATATTATTTCCTTTTGATATACGCGCTTAATGAAAGACTAATTTTATTGGATGATTTATTGGATTATTAACTATATCCTGTACAGTAATATCAGATCCAAGTAACGAATTCCATAGATTTATTCAGTTACTAACTTTAATTTACGACTATTTTATATGGAAATATCAATATAGTACATGAAAGACTATATTCTAATATATTTCATAATAGTTTCTCGTGCAATTAAGTATTTTGGCAATGATAGATGCATCACATCTGTATAGGTTGGTGGAGTTGGATGTTAATACCTTATTGGGCCCCAACCGCACACTTTCCCATTACAATTTTAGCCTTGTTTGGTATACTAACAGCTTCTACGTTCCCGGTGACTACCACATGGAGGTATTACAGGCAATTGGGTACTAATCCAATTCACTTCTGTATTTCATCCTTATTCAGATCACCTTATAATAGTGATTGGTTAACAGAATTATATTAATATCATTTATAATGTTGATATAATTCTGTTAACTTTTATTCTCGTTATGAATCACAATAAGTGCAAATGCTTGTACAGAGATTCAAATTCAAGCAGTTCACTGAATAATTTAATATCATCTAAGCACATATTTTTTTGCAAATGCAATGAACCTACACTACATATACCTAATATCCAATTGGCAGTTGAACTAGTAGATCATTGTATTCTGAAAATAATTTAGATGCAATTAAATAATTTTAAAACCCGATGTTTTTATATGTCACTACTCTTGCAATTCTTGAAAGTAGGCCAACTGAGAACCGTTTCCCGTTGATTTTTCTGTTAAGCGAAATGCTATTTTCTAATTATCGCCGGCAATCATTTCATCATTCCTTACATTTGCCTTAATTATTTAGTAGAAATGACGACTAATTGGTTTATTCGATTTTTGCATAGGTTATCTTATTTGGTTTTAGAATAAACACAACTAGATTTGTTGTGGTTGACTACTATATACTAAATCACATAATATTTCCCATTACAAATCATTTTTTATTTTTTATGCTTTAGGTAAAGTAATAGCCCGTGAAGCTACATTGTCTGGTCGACCTCAAGATAAAAAACATTTTCAAACACCAGCACCAGGTGAATATAATGTGGATAAAGTAGATAAATCAGAGAAGCGAGGATATACATTTGGAATTCCAAATGCAGCTATTAAATTCAGCAACACACCAGGTAAAATACACAATTAAAATAAAATTTACATTTTAAAAAATCCCCTCATTTTAGCTTGATTTTTAAAAATTCATTTACTTTTTAATAATTTTTATATCAAATTTAATTTTCAAAATTATCAAGAATAATAGGAATGTGAGAACTATCAGATAAATAAAAATCTAAAATGTAGGTTCATTTTTTTCTAGATTAAAATACTGTAGCTTTTTAGAAGTTTCAAATTTAATTCCTAGTATTGAATATGCAAATTTCACAAGTATTTAAAAAAAAAATTATTTAGAAAATTTAAAGATCTATTATTTTTGTAACAATAGATTTTTTTGAATTTTTCAAATAGAGAGAAGTATTCTTAGTATACATTTTAAGTATTATATTTTTAAAATTGGGTTTTCTAAACAAAAAATGTTTTAATATTAAAGTTTATATAGTACATCAAACATTAATTTTGTAGAACATTACATTTTCCTTAGAATTATAGGAAATTCAAATCACAATTTTCAAAACATAAGACGTATTTTAAATTAAAATTATTTAGTATTTTATTTGTATAAAATTTTCTAGCTCCAAATGCATACAGTCCTGAAAAAGTAGTTTTAAAAAGATCACCAAAGTATTCCTTTGGAATTAAAACATATCGGAAACAAAAAAATAGTAATCCAGGTAAATGTTTCTAGAGCAAATATGATGTACATAGTAAATTTCTGTAGATAGTTTCTCATGTCTGTTATTAAAATCAGATGTTTTTTTAGATTGTTTTTTGGCTGTAAATATTGTTCTGGCTTTAAGTGTTTTAATAGATTCAAGATTTTTCGTTTTAAAAATCTTATCTAACCGTGTTTTTTTTTTTTCGTTTTTTATTTAATTTTTTTTCCGATAATATTTTATAGCACCAAATTCATATAATACAGAAAAAGTTATACTAGACAGTTCCCCAAAATATAGCTTTGGCTTAAAAACTATTCACGAGAAAATTGCAGAAACTCCAGGTATGTAGAATTCAAAATGATAAATGAAATGATGCACGATATTCTATTTTGTTTATTGATTTTTAGCTCCAAGTGCTTATAAAACAGAATCTGTAGTTTTAAATCATATGCCATCTTATAGTTTTGGAATCAAATCAAATCATTCAAAAGTACAAGAAACACCATGTAAGTATATATACAATTTAGAGATTCGATTCATGTTTTTAATATATTTTGTTATTTTGATGCGGGACTTATTCGCTCAATTTCGTATATAGTGATAATAAAAACCATTAAAATCATAATCAGCATAGTCGTCATCATCATCGTCTCGAAGTCTACTTCACGCAAAAATATATAGGGCGTCAACACCCATTTATCACGATCTCCCAGTACTTTCATTTCACTGCATCACTTTTCACTTGTACTAGCCACGTTACTGACGGTTCTTGGCCACGTTGTTTTTGGCCACGTTGTTTTTGGCCACGTTGTTTTTGGCCACGTTGTTTTTGACCGACCCGAGTTTTCTAGTATGCACACTCGTTGGCTTCTATTGTATATTTACCCATAATTTAAATCAATAAGCAAATAATTAATTTTTATAATATATTTGGTTACTTCTACGACATTCTAGGGATAACCAAGTTGTTTTCTGGATTGTTTTGTGAATGAATATTGCACCACCAATCACAAGATTGTCATTGTTGCATATTTCTACGAAAACACCACATTCTAATTCAGTTAACCCATTCGAGGTAACTTTTACATTATCACTGTAATCGTACTGTAAATATTTTCCTAGAAAAATTTGTTTTTACTATAACTTATAGTATAGATCTATTTTTCAGTACATACTGCGTTCCTTGTTTACAGAAACATCGAATATAATAAGTAGAATTGTGTTTAAATAGATTGAATAATCTATAAGTCATCTGTTTAGGGAACAAAAAATTCTACAAATATTTATTAGATTAATATTTGGCTAAAAGATTTTAAAGAATCGACTATTTTCTAAAGCACTTATTAACTGGAATACCTGAATTAACAGCATGATGAAATTTCTCATCAAATCTGGTTCGTTGTCCGTACATCGCAATAGCAACGATAGACACGTTTTTATTAAATTTCAAATTTTTCTTGAAATTTTAACACCGCAACCAAACCGATCGTTTGTCGCATCCGTTTATGCTGAAATTAAACAATGGCTTTTAAACTAGTGTTACGATTTATTAAACAAAGCAGTTATAATAATTATTTTACGACTTTAAGCATAAAATGAAAATATATTTACTACTAGCCGTCCACTACATTGCCATAAGACAACTGTGACTATATTATTACATACAAATACTCTTCAATTTTGATCCTTCGAAATTCCTTATATATAATGCCTTATATAATACCATTTCCATACTTTCCGATCAATTGTAGCACTCTTTGTCAGTGTATTATGGAAATACGCTAACTAAGTCACATGTAATAGTGAACTGAATATACATTGCAGAGTTACGCATTGTGTATCAAATTAGATATAAGGCCATTTTCACGACAAGCATGATCATTACTTTATATGAATGAGTAATAAGTATAAGATTAATTAAATATATCTGCCACTGAATCGTGAAACTATTGAAGCATTAGTCTATTTGAAAAAGTTTCAATATTTACATTTGTTACTAATTTTATTTATTAACAAAACAGTTTTTATTAGCAAAGACGCATTGTATCACTAACTGTAATAATTTGATTTTTTTGTGATAAATGCATGAATGTTACGTATATTAATTTATTAAGTGATAGCATTACATTTTTCAATTTAATGTAATAGATTTTATATGTAAATTAATTACATTGTTGTTTTCAAATTGGTGCTTGAAAATCTGCAAGAATCGTCAGTTATTTTGAAACAGATATAATGACTTTAAATTACTTAATTAACGTATAAATACTATGACATTGTTTGCGATTATGTAATTGTATACTGCAGATTAGTTCACATTATTATACGAATGTACACATTTCACTATGAAATCAATTTTATTGCACTTATTAAAAACCGTGTGTCCTTGCTAATCCTTTTAGTATTTTGTTTTTCATTATAATCATTATATTTTTTAATTTTTGTTTGTAAATTACTATATGGTTATTATTAGCTCCATGTACTTATATGACAGAAAAAGTTAAGCTAGATAGCACGCCAAATTATAGTTTTGGAATTAAGGTTAATCATTCAAAACCAAATGATGTACCAGGTATAATAGTTATTGCAATCATTCAATTGTTTTATAATTCTTGCTTCTGATTTTAAAAATTCTTATATGAATTTTTAGCACCCGGTCACTATAAACCGGAACAGGTTAGATTAGACAATAATCCATCGTATTCATTTGGAGTGAAAGTAAACCATGAGAAACCTAGTGAAGTACCAGGTAATTTATTTGATAAAAAATTAGCAAAAAAAAAAGAAAATAACTAAAGTTTCTGTTGCAAATAATATTATTATAGCTCCTGGTCATTATAAACCAGAAAATGTAAAATTGGATAATAATCCGTCATATTCATTTGGTGTTAAATCGAATCTAGAAAAACCAAATGATGTTCCAGGTACAAATGAAAACCACATAAAAAAACCATTGATTTTAAATTATTATTTTTTTATTTAATATATTGCACTTTATCTGCTAGCACCTGGTCACTATAAACCTGAACAATTTCGAATGGATAATAATCCATCTTATACATTTGGTATTAAGGTCAACCATGATAAACCAAATGGTGTTCCAGGTTTGTATATTACCCTTGTCTTTTTTAATAAAAATAATTATTTTAAAAAATAAATCCAACATAGCACCGTGTCAATATAAAACCGAAAATGTTAAATTCGATAATAATCCGTCGTATTCATTTGGAGTGAAAGGAAGTCCCGACAAACCAAATAATGTACCAGGTAATCATAGTTTTGAATGGATTTCTTTTTAAAAATATGATTTTCATTGTAATACATTTTATAGCTCCTGGACACTATAAGCCTGAAAATTGTAAACTTGATAATAATCCTTCATATTCATTTGGTGTTAAAGGAAATCCTGAACGACCAAATGAAGTTCCAGGTATGTCATCTTAAATACTATTAGTTTAGATTTGATAATAGTAACCCTTAATCAAATAGTTGTAGTAGTTATTTAGTAGAATAAAAGTACTAGTAAATTAAATAGGTTGAATTGATATTCAATTTTATAATATCAGTAGTGTCAATGCCACATATATGTATTTGGCAGACCTACGTTAGGTGTTACATCTTCATCCATAATTAAATTTGTAAAACATTTATATTCATTCATGCAACTACTGGACTCACAGTTGCGGTTAAAGAATTTATAGATAATATTAAAGCAACCTCCATTATTTTTTCATGTGTAATTATAATGTCATCTGTATAACTAAACTTCATTGCTGTTTTCACACTTTAAACATAAATGACGAGCGATATAACTTATATGTATTTGACACCATATTTTTCTTCTTTAAGCTTGAATTTATGACAAGATGATTTCGTTAATTTCCAAGTTTCGCACTATACCGATAATGAACCAATAAACGGTCATCATTGTATTTTTGTCCCATGTGATATTAATTGTTAATTTCTTGCGTGCGTATAGTTACCGACGTTGATTGACCTGATGTTAGTTCTTAAATATGTGTTCAATCGTGATGTAATACCTAATTATCTTAGTTGAGTTTTATGTAATGCTTATAACTTTAAAAATCTTTTTATATATTATTGTTCATGATACAAATACAATCCAAATCCACAGATGAATATTGAACTTAAATTACTTATGCATCAGTTTATGTTAATTTATTGAATTAATGCTTTTAGTTGCTTTAGTATTGATTTTATAAAAAATTGTAGCACCCGGTCATTACAAACCAGAAGCAGTGAGATTAGACAATAATATATCTTATTCATTTGGTACTAAATGTAACATTGAAAAACCTAGTGATGTGCCAGGTAAATTTATTTAGATTTTCTATTTTTTAACTAGTTTATTTTTTGTTTTATATTTTATTTAATAACTGCTTTTAGCACCAGGTCATTATAAACCTGAACAAAGTAGATTAGATAATAACCCTGCTTTTTCATTTGGGGTTAAGACTACTCACGAAAAACCGAGTGATGTTCCAGGTAATCTCTCGTTTTCTTTTAATTTAGTTTATATTAATATGTAGTTAATTAAAATTGTGTTATATAGCACCTGGTCACTATAAACCTGAAAATACTAGACTGGATAATAATCCTTCATATTCATTCGGTATTAAAGTTAATAATGATAAACCTAGTGATGTACCAGGTAAACGACATATATAATAGTTTCTGTCAATAACTTAGACTTTTTGTTTATACCTAAATCAATAAATATATTTTTATATAGCTCCTGGTCACTATAAACCCGAAAATACCAGATTAGATAATAATCCGGCTTACTCTTTTGGTGTTAAAGTAAATACTGAAAAACCTAGTGATGTTCCAGGTAACATCATAAATCTTCTTTAATTAATTATTCTATTCTAATTATTTCTGTTAAATAATATTATAAATATGATTTAGCTCCTGGTCACTATAAACCCGAAAATACTAGATTAGATAATAATCCTGCTTATTCCTTTGGTGTTAAAATTAATCATGAGAAACCTAGTGATGTTCCAGGTATATATAACAATTAATTTCCAAAAAAAATATGATACTTTATATCATTTACATTAACGTGTGTGTTCCATTGGTTTTAGCCCCTGGACACTATAAACCAGAACAAGTAAGATTAGATAATAATCCCGCTTATTCGTTTGGTGTTAAAATAAATCATGAGAGGCCAAGTGGTGTACCAGGTTTGTCTGATAAAAAATTATTAGTTACTTTATACATTTGCAATAATAATAATAAAACAAACATAAAATTTGCTTACTTATTTATAAAGCCCCTGGACATTATAAACCAGAGGAATGTAGATTAGATAATAATCCAAAATTTTCATTTGGTCTAAAAACAAATATTGATAGACCCAATAATGTTCCAGGTATTAATTAATAACTAATTTTCTATGCATTTATAATTAATTTCTGATTTATATTTTCTCACAGCTCCTGGTCACTATGATCCCGAACAAGTAAAACAAAATCATAATCCTGCATTTTCTTTCGGAATAAAGGGGAACCAAGAAAAACCTAGTGAAGTTCCAGGTATTTTATTTGCGTTATTTGTATTAAGAAATATATGAGAATATCTAAAACAAATTTAGCACCTGGACATTATCAACCGGAGAAATTTAGATTAGATAATAATCCTTCTTATTCGTTTGGTGTTAAAGTAAATCATGAGAAACCTAGTGGTGTTCCAGGTAGGGTCTAAAATAAAATTTGAAATTTGTTAAAAAATAATTACACAAATACTAATTATATAATTTATTCGTTAGCCCCTGGTCATTATAAACCTGAGGACTGTAGATTAGATAATAATCCTAAATTTTCGTTTGGTGTGAAAACAAATATAGCTAAGCCAAGTGATGTTCCAGGTATTATTTATTGATGATTAACACTTTAGATTTTGAACTAAAATGTATTTTTTTTTATAGCACCTGGTCATTATGATCCTGAACAAGTTAAACAAAATTACAATCCAGCATTTTCTTTCGGTACAAAAGGAAGCCCAGATAAACCTAATGAAGTACCAGGTAACGTATACATTTATATTGTATTTTTCTCATATAATCGATATTAATTCATCGTATATAATTTCAGCTCCTGGCCATTATCAACCAGAGAAATTTAGATTGGATAATAATCCAGCTTATACCTTTGGAGTTAAAGTCAATCATGAAAAACCGAGTGAAGTTCCTGGTAAATATATTTTTATTTTCTTTATTTTTGTTGTCCTATATATTAAATTGCTTTTAATTATAGCACCTGGTCATTATAAAACTGAAGATGTTAGATTGGATAATAATCCATCCTATACATTTGGAGTAAAATTAAATCACAATAAACCTAATAATGTTCCAGGTTAGTAATTATCTATATAGAGAATTGAAATTTCATTCAAAATTCATTTTTAACAAATTAAAAACTACTTAGCTCCTGGTCATTATAATACAGAAAATGTGAGATTAGATCATACTCCTGCATATTCATTTGGGGTAAAACTTAATCATGATAAACCAAGTGAAGTACCAGGTAATACAGAATTTTTAATAAGAAAAAGTGTTGAACATTGGTTAATTAAATTTTTATTTAGCACCTGGTCATTATAAACCCGAACAAGTAAGATTAGATAATAATCCTTCGTATACGTTTGGAGCTAAACTTAATCAAGAGAAACCAAGTGAAGTACCAGGTAAGATTTCTACATTATATGATGTAATGCCATGGAAATATTAAACCACATAGTAAATATTACTATTTTCAGCACCAGGTCACTATAATCCAGAAAGTGTTAGACTAGACAGTAATCCCTCTTATACATTTGGAATTAAAACAAATCACGAGAAACCAAATAATATTCCAGGTAAGATCAAATTATTTTAAATAAAATATAAATGTCGTAGTTCTACACCAGGTATTATTAAAAGCAAGTAAAATTAATATATTCAACTGGGAATTAACTTAAATTTTTAAACTATATGTATAGCACCTGGAAGCTATCGACCAGAGGATGTCAATTTAGATCATGCACCATCATTTACTTTCGGTGGAAAATATGAAGTTCAGAAATCAAATAATAATCCAGGTAAATGCTTTTATATGAGTATAAATAAAAAAGCAAACAGAATTTAAGATAATCGCTTCAATCAGCTTTATAAGGTTAAAATTAACTATTCATCTATACATAAACTACTAAATATTAGCTTCGTCACAAATTTCTAAACGTGTTCTTAATTACAAATGAGTAGTCAGTCATCTTGTATATTTCATGTTCTCAAAATACCGTAGTCGAGGCAATAACTAACGTAGTATTGTAGCAGTAAATGAAAAAATTAAAGAAAAATGAACAACATATGAAAAGTGACATAATGCAACTAGCATATAAGCAAGTACGGCAACCAAATTAGTGGATTTACAGTATGAATTTCTTGAACGGCGACTGTATTTCACAGATTTCCCGAATATATTTTTAAGATTGGACGGAAAATTTTTGTTAAATTATTTAAAAAATACACTCACTGCTTTTCAGATATAATTCGTAAAGCCCATGATATTCGATTGGAACGCTGCTTCACGTTTTCTACATATTCGTCAAGTGCAACAACAGTAAACTGTCGCAAGCTGATTCCTTATTAATGTCGACAACATTTCTATGCGATTGACTTCTATGTCCAAAATTTTAGTGGTTGACGAATTCTGGTGTTACCGAAAAACCTTCCGACCAACTAATTTTCTATCCTACGTGAATCCCAGACATTTCTCATCATACTCCATAACTTCTCGACCTTTTCTCACCTCGCATGGTGATAAATACTCTATTTCTCTATTCTATTCTCTATTTACCAATTGGCAACTCAGATCATTGTCTTATAACAGCTACTTTTCCATATGCCATTATATACTCGTCGTGTGCAGAAAAGATGGGTTTATCACTACAACATGGCAGATTTGAATGTTTTACAAGAATTTGACAACAATGTTAACTGTTCATATTTTTCATTGTGATTAGTATTTTCCTACCAAGTTCTTTCAAATCAATTAAAAAACCCGAAATCATAGTTCAATCTATTTTGTAGGCAGGCTGTGGAGCAGAAGACGCCTGCTTGATGAGTGCAAGTTTGATCGTGCCCTCACAGATTTCAATATTTCTGCACATAATTATTGCAACAAAGTTAATGCTCAGGCTAAGGGAAAAACATTCTGGCAGTGAGCAGCAATTTTTCGAAATCTTCTCTTTTTATACTAGTAGAGTCTAATGCAACCGTGTCAAGTGTTCAATTAAAAAGGCAACCTTGTTGGCCGTCATGTTCTCTAATAACTAGAAACTGGAGGACTCTAGAAAAACACCTTCTTTTTAGCCTATGATTTGGTTTAATATCAAACCATTTATATTCGTTCGAACCATATATGGAATCCTTAAAAATATAGATCGTTATAGGGCTTCGGAACCTAATGGCATTCCAGGACATTGTTCTTCGTAATTCTGTAAGACCATTATCCTTTCCTCTGTGGTACATATTTCGGGTCTTTTTAAACTCTGATAAATTTACTTCCGCTTAGAAGATGGTCAACGGCCATTCCTTAAAAGACTCTAAGTATGACCTTTCCAACTACAGACCGATTGTCAAGATTTCTATATTATCTAAGATCTACCTATTGGCCGTGTACCACCTGGATGTTTTTTTCTTGCAATATTTGCGATTCTGTTCTCTGGCATTCTATCAACGTGGTCTCTCCAGTAACGTCTTCTGGA